>JABUQX010086825.1:0-2500 GCA_015478945.1 Trachelipus rathkii
AAAATAATAGTGCTTAAAATTTTACGATTTTTTTTTTTTAACGAAGGCATCAATAATTTTTAACGAATACAATTCTTCTACTAACGTCTCTTATATTTTAAGAAAAGTTTTAATTATTAGCATAAATCATTTTAATAAACTATATGTCTTTTTATGATCAATCATCAAAATTAATACATATAAATAAATTAGACCTGATTCTTGTCTTATTTTATAGGAAGTTTTGTTGCCTTGAAGTTTCATTCTTACCTTTGTCTTCTACAGCATCAACGAGCATGAGTTCACCGAAGAAAGACAAAATTTCTTAATTGGCCATATTTCTCATCAAATCACTGGCAGTAAGTTGCCATCTAATTGTCAAGTTTTAAGCAGTTTAGTTTATAATATGCCCCAAGTGAAATTTAATAGCAGAGAAGCTGCAAGACTTACATTAGAAACATTAGAACATTAGAAATATAGAGACGGTAAGAAGCCACATGGGCCTATCGAGACTGTCCTAGTCAACTAAATAGAACCAATCACTAAACATCCTTATGCAAATCCATAAACCACCCTAGGGCTTGTCAATAACTTTCATAGTGTACACAAAGTCCACCACTAATAGAAAAAACTATAGCTAAAGTACATGCTAACCACACTACAAGCTTTGATAAGTTTGTCATAGTCATTACATGCAGTTTAATCTTAATAACTACCATAACTAAAAAACCCCGACAATTTATCTTAGTCAGAATATACAATATTTACAATACAGGAAGTTCTAATTTTTTGGGGAGAAAGCTGAGATACTAATCAAACACTTTAAAGATTATGTTGCAAAGCTTGAAAAACTGTATAAGGAGTGGAGAAAACTATAAAAAAAAAAAAAAAAAAAAAAAAAAAAAAAAAAAAAAAAAATCTGCAAGCACAGCTCAAAATAAATAAGTAGAAGCTTTCAAGTCAACTCTTGATGACCTATTTGACGTTGCTCATCAGGATACACTGAAAAACACTACTGAAGAAGACAAGCAGTTTTTGTTACTCCAGAGAGAGAAAAAGGACGTCCTGGCTGAACGGGAGGCGTTGACATGAAATTCGTAAAAGCAGAACAACGAAGACAAAAGAGACAACCAGCTGAAATAGCAAGATTAGCAAGATCAAGAGAATATGTAGGCGAGTTTCAAAGTTTTCCCTCAATTTTTCTTTTTTTATGTTATTTAGTACTACTGATAGTTTGATATTAACTAAAACTTTTATTTATTACAATTTATTTATTTATTACTATTTTTTCTGTTCAGATTAGCTGACTTGATGCCATTAGCTGCGAGTATTTAATGGTTTCTTTTATTTTATTTGTTTTATTTTTAGAAACATTTGAAAATGAAGATGTAGAACTGGAATCTTCACTAAGCAAGCCCATCAGAGAAAGAGGAGGCGACGCAAGAAGATATGGAAATGGAGGATAATTTCCCAGACACAGAGGAAGTAGGAATAGGACCAGAAATAAAGAAGAGAAAGTACTCTCGAGGAAATGAAGATATTATTACTGAAAGATTGTCTTCATTGTTAGAAAAGGTTGTAGTATTTTCTGAAGAGACGAATCGTTTCTGAATAATATCAGTTAATGCAGAGGCGTTAGGTCATGACCCACTGAATTTAATTGTAAGCAGACATCAATTCTGAAAACGGAGGGCTGAACTTATCAAAAATAGATTCAAGAATTCCAATTTAGAGGGAGCTGTTGTGTACTGGGATGGGAAATTGCTTCTAGATGTTTTGAGTAAAAAAAATGTAGAGAAGGTAGTGTATTTGATTAGTTGTGGGGATGAAGAACAATTGATAAGAGTTCCTCTGCTTGAAAATAGTATGAAAATTGCTCAGGCAAAAGTTGTATTTTTAGCAGTTGAACAGTGTGGAGAAGTTGGGAAAATCGAGGGAATGTGTTTTGATACCACTGCAGTAAATACTGGTCGCTTCAGGGGAGCCCGTGTTTTGCTAGAGCATTTATTAGAGAAAATCTTCTGAATTTAGCATGTCGCCACCATATTTTAAAAGTTATTCTAAAAGCAGTTTTTGATTGTAAAATGGACACAACCACTGACCCTCAGCCAGACATTTTTTAAAAAATTTCAGACTGGGTTATGTAAGCTAGACAAGACAAAATACATAACTAGAATTGAATGTGAAAATGTTAGATATAAAATACATAATTCGGTCCAAATTTCAAACTTTCTTGAACAGCCCAGGGATAATTATAAAGAATTTATCCAAATTTGTTTAATTTTTTTTAGGATGTCTTTCTACAAAAAGCAAGTATTGTTCAAGTAGATCGTTTCTACTGGTAACAACCTTAATAAGAATAATTAAACAACAAAATAAATGGATATTTTACTGTTTATTAACAGATTTAGAGAAAAAACGGTATTGGAGACATTTGGTTTTATTTATAATCAATATTTATGTAAAAGCGTGGTTCAACACCCCCTACCAAGACCTACAATTATTAAAATCATTTGTTAAC
>JABUQX010086826.1:0-27500 GCA_015478945.1 Trachelipus rathkii
ATTGAAAGCCCAGTCCTTACCGCCCCTCAAGTACCAATAATTAGTGGATAATCCCATTCGCAGTCAGATATAATCCACCCTAAAGCGTCATTGGGACAGCGATGACCTCACGTAATGAGTAGATCGTCAATGTAAAGCGGTTCCATCCCTTGGCCACAAGGTGGGCCACAAGCCCACAACCATATACCCCCTCACCATCCCCCGCCATTCACTCCTGCTTATACACCTTCTTCTCGCCATCTACACAAACTCAGATTTCTCTCTTCAAACATTCGTTTACGTGGACTCAATCCACTTTTTCTTCAGTCTACCCGCGCCGATCGGTTTCCAACACACTCGCCTCTATTACATATCGGCTTAACCAACCGACTATCATTCATTCTTTCCTTGTGAAAAACCATCTCAAACATACTTTTCATTTATTCTACTCATACCCTTTCATCACACCACACCACTCTCTATACGCTTTCATTCCTCTCTTTATCAATTCTTCTCACCCCTAGCACACCTCTAAGATTGTCATCTGAACAACATTGAACTTTAGTTATATACTTATTCCAGACCATAGTCTCACTTACTATACATTAACACAAGGTAACAACTACCCTCAATGTAAAACCTAGCACACTCAAGACAGTCCCTTTACGAGAAAGAAAAAAAAAATCACCAACGATTTAATTGCACCAGGCCACCTTCCTCCATTCACAACTTTCTACTACACTCTGCCATCGTCCGTTCCCTTCTCAACCAACATTTACCCTTAAAGTTTAAACTCAGACACTTGTTCAGCTGCTCACCATCTTAACATAACTTCACACTGAGGAGTGTCCTCACTCACAAGCCATAACCTTACTCTTATCACGTTTACTTTCAAGCCCTCCTTTTACACACTCCAAATCTCTCTACCAATCCTCTCAAACTTCTTCAGATTCGCCACAACAGAACAATCATCCGCATATAAAATAGGTAGGGACCCTCCACTCAATCTCATTCTCCACTTCTAACACCTTCCCCGCCACCCCACCTCTAATCTTCATAACCCAGATCAACTATACAAATTAAATAACCAAGGAGAATAACACAACCCTGTCTTACTCGGACTATTAATCCTAAACCAATCACATTGACACTTACTTTTACACACGCATCACTATCGTCATACTCTTTTGACTTCATTCAGGAAGGCCTACCACCACACCTATACACTAACACTGCCATAAACCTTCCCTATATTAACTCCTATCATACGCCTGTTGCAACATCCATAAAACCTAAATACATTTATTCTTCTTTCCCTCATTTTCTCAATCATTTGTTTCAATGTAAAGATTATCCACACATTCTCTACCCACTCCTAAACGCACCTGTTCTCACCAATCAGTCCTTCAGTCACTCAGCACTCTTCGACAAAATACCAGCAGTCATAATATACCTTCCCGCTACACACTCAATAAACTATTCCGTATAATTTCTACAGTCCCTTATCTCCCTTACCTATATAAGGGTTACTATTACCGCTCTCCTCCAATCCTTGGAAACTATACCCTCCTATAAACGCTTTATTACACAACTTCCAAATCCAATCAATCACATCTCGCCTCTGTACTTTCACCAGAATCTTCATCTATATCTGCAGACTTACCATTCTTCAACCTTTTCACTCTACCCATACCTCCTCCTTACTATAACCTCAATCCCCAAAATACCTATTCGTCTCACATCAAAACCCAACACACCTATATTTTAAACTGTTATTACTAGTATAATAATTGAGCAAAGTTCGAAGGTCTTTCCACACTCCTTTCACACCCATTTCATCAGTTAAAAAGCCCATCCCTATTCATTATTCTAAGCAGATTCCCCTATTTCATTTCTTAACCTTTCGCGCTTCTTCAGAAGGCTCCGTCATTCCTGTAAGTTCCCCATTTCATCCTCCTTACCAAACTGTTCATATTACCTCTTGTTTTTCTCTACATATCACCCACCTTTAGTATTCTTTTTCCTCCTTTTATAATTCCAAGCAACTGTTCTTTGGAGTCTTCATCATTTGCTTTAGTACATTCAACCACGCTCTTTTTTACCTTTAAACCGCGTTCATCACCTCTTCATTCACCATTACTGTTAACATTCTTACTTCCTACTTTAGCACATCCATACTCCTTTGCACTATTAACAAGTTGCTTCCTTCATTGCGTTCCCCAATTTTTTTCGATTCACTGTTCACATTCAAAACCGTTTTACTTGCGAGCCGCTCGTTACATACTCTATCCATTGTCTTGCTCACTTTAACCTCTCACTCTTAATATTACCTACTTCCTTTCGTATCACCTCCTCTCCGTCCAAGCCTCCCATAACTTAATTTACATAGAACAACATAATAATGATCCGAAATCCCAGTTCTAAACCCCTAGCTGATTTAAACATCCAACACATATTCAACATCTCCTTCTTCACCATAAACTCAATCAAACTTTCACTCCGATACCATCTCTACCTAACACCAACTCGCATACTTATGAGTACTCTTGTGTTAAAGAAAGCTACTTACACACACATACCTCTCTCCACAGAAATCAATTACACACCTTACCATTCTCATTTCTCCCGCCACCCCACCACACTGTGTATACCATCCTTTTTGTCACCTAATCCAGACCATCAGCTCCCCAAAACTATCAATACTGAAGCTTCTATTCACTCCATCCAAAACATCATGTCATATTCCAGAGAAAAGTCGTACTCTATTCAACCACTTCCTCAAATGGACCCATACGTAATAAACAACACATAAATTGACCTTCACAAATAAATTTAAACCATTAGAATTCTAGGACTCACACACTCAAAGTCTACCAATAGCTTTGTACACAGGTCACTCATCAAAAATTGCCACTCCTTCTCTTCCTCTCTCATTCCTTCCAACACCAGCACACACACAATTCACACCACACACACACTCAACCCTCCGTTTCCTTTCATCTTTGTTCAGTCACAGCGAGCAAATCAAATTTTTGCCCTTTCTATAAACCATCACCTCTCTCGTCTTCTCCTCAACATTATATGTCTTCGTGACATTTCATTGTACCCAACGATTATACAATTTCGCCGAAGATGGAAGGTGTTTAAGGCGATCACGACCCTCTCCGAAGCCATGCATAGCATCTCCTGGCAAGAAAATAGATGTAGATCAAGGCAGCCACCCAACTATCACCGGTCCCTTATAGTCGGGCTCCTACGACACGCAGACATACGATGTGGGCAATTCACTTTCTCCCCTCACACACAGGGATATTGAGTAGTAGTAATTTATTTAAAGTTTAATATATAATATATATATAATATATAATATATAATATATAGTATATATATATATATATATATATATAATTCTAATATATTATAAATATAAAATATATATATAATAATATATATATAATATATATAGTATTATATAGTAATATATAGGTATATAATATATATATATACGTATATATAATATATATATATTCCAATTTCTTTCAACTTCTCCACTCCGTAAGAAACAAATTTATTTTATGTTGACTCCCTCTCACGTTAGGCGGTAAACTGGCAATGAAAATACGCTGACAGAGAGGCCCAAAAAATGGCCGCCTCTTTCTCGGAGTTGTTCCAGGTGCCTCCCGGATGCCATTCGACAAGCCGCCTCCCATTAAAACTGATTTACACTCTCCTGCTCTCCCACAGGGCTTTCGTCTTGTTGGCAAGAGTGCTGGACCGAGTGATCGGGGGGGAAGGAAACTCAGAAAACATAAAGCGAACATCGGTGAGTGGTCTTCCTCCCACAGACTAAAGCGCTTACACGAAGTGATACTGCACGCCTCCGTATTGGCACCACCAACACTCAGTCACTATATGTCACGAGACCTCCTCCCATGTTTGCAAATTTTGCGTCGCCCCACACCCCAGCAATCTGTTCTAATGTCATACTCTTCACTTGATTAGTTCCCATCTGGACCCTACTTGCCTTCATCATCCCACTTTACCGTCCATTACACCTTCTAAAAGGAAATCCCATATCTATTCTGAATCTTCCCACTTTAGCAGAACTTTTCTTGCATCTTCAAGAAGTGAATATTCTTGTATCAGCATTTATTTGTTATTGTAATCTTAAGACTATTAACATACAAGCGATAAACATGTTAAATTTAGTTTTATTATTTTGACTCCTTTCAATATTCATTTCACCAATCAATCTTTCTTTGACATCGAAAACAGGATAATGACAGCCTCACGCATGGAGTTTATTATTTCACCCAGTGTGGCCGCTTCATTGTGAGCCGGTGTGGGTCCTGTACACTAACTCAAAAAAAAAAAAAAGTATATATTAAAATATATATATATATATATATATATATATATATATATATTAATAAGTATATATAGATATATAGTATAAATATAATATATATATATTATATATAATATAGTATACATAATATATATACCTAAATTCTGTCTTTCTTTCTTCACCTTCCCCTTTGCCCCAAGATGGGGTAAGTGCTGTACAGCATCGCAAAAGAAAAGCAGTAGAGGACGATGACAAAACGCTCAAAGAAAGGCCCGCCGTTACCGCCCCCTCTGCTACATGTAATGAGTGAAGCTCGATCACAGACAGAAAATCCACCCTAGAGCATCATGGGACGCGACGGACCCCTCACTATGTAAATCGTCAAGTGTAAAGGGTTCATCCCTGGCCCGGTGCGCCACAACCATGCCTCCCATACAAAACCCGCCATTCTCTCTATCATGCCACCTTAGTTCTCGGCCTCTCCAAACTCCACAATTTCTTCTCAGGATTTTCGTCACCGACTCAATCCACTCTCTCTTCTGTCCCAGCCGGTTTTCTTCAGCCTCCACTATACATCGCTTAACCAACCTACTATCATTCATCCTTTCCACATGAGCCAAAGCTCTCACATACTTTCATTTATTCTCTATTTACCCCTTCTTCACACCCACACAACTCTCTAATACGCTCATTCCTCTTTTTATCCAATTTTCTCACACCTAGCACCCCCTAAATTGTCCATCTGAACACATTGAACTTGAGATTATATTCTTATTCCAGACCATAGTCACACTACAATACAAATTAACACAGGTAAGCAACATACCCTCATGTAAGACCTAGCACACTCAAGACTTAGTCCCTTGCATTCACCAACGATTTAATTTGCACAGCCACCTTCCTGCCATTCACAACTATTCTACTATGCATCGTCCGTTCCCTTCTCATCCAACATTATACCCTAAATATTCCTGGCACCTTGTTCTAGCTGCTCACCATCTAACATAACTCCACACGAGGAGTTCCTCACTCACAACCAGAACCTTAACTCTTATCCACGTTTACTTTCAACCCTCCTTTCAACACCCTGCCAAATCTCGTCTATCAATCCTCTCAAACTACTCTTCAGATTCGCCACAGCAAACCTAATATATCATATATTATATATATATTATATTATATAATATATATATATATATATAATATTATGATATATATTATACGTATATATATGATATTATAATATATATATAGTACAATATATATATAAGCTATATAAAAAATATATTAGATATTATATATATATATATATATAGATAATATATATATATTATATTATATTATATATATATAATATATAATATATATATATTAATATAAACATAATATATATATATAATTATATATAATATATAATATTATATAATATATATATATAGATATATATATATAATTATATATTATATATAATATATATATATATATATATAATAATAATATATTATATAATATATATTATTTAATATATAATATATATAATATATATATATGATATATATAATCATATATATATATATTTATAATATATATAATATCAGAGCGGCCGGCTATAATTTTTCGAGGTCCGTCATCGGCTATTCGGCTTTGCACCTAACTAGTTGGTCGTCGTCTATCCGACTGCATTTTGAAAACCTCAAAAAATAAACTGCGCATTAAACTAGTGCGGCTAGTCGCATTCCTACGCGATGACCGTTAAATTACAAAGTAAACTTTGGCGCGATAACAAAAGCACCCTTTACATTTAAACCCTTTTATAAGATAGTAAAACAGATTTATTTAATTTTATTAAATGAACTGTACATTAAAATCAGTTAAATACTTTCATTAGCTATAGGTCCCTTCCGCCTCATGTCCTCCTGCTAATCACTTCCGCAGGAGGTCCATATTTCTTGAGGAAAAGAAGGTCCGACAAACCTTTCCTCCTTTCAAGGACCGATCTCTTGCCCTGCAGATGTCCACCACCCGCGCTGAGCACGCTCTCCACAGCTGGCTGAACTAGGAATGGCGTATTATATTTTATAAATAGATTTATTTATATCTCCCTATGCTGGTTGGGGAAACAGGAACAACTCGGATCTTCTTGAGAGGGCACCCACTCTCCCATGGACTTGTCGTATGAACATTCCACATACCTGTTGCTGTGGCTTGCTCTGCGTACCAACTACTCTAGAAAAACAATTTACTGAATAGAGTGCGTCTGAATGTGTGGGGTCTTTTTTCTGTTTGCATGGCCAAGCTGACGTCTGCTGCTGTTTCTCAGTGGGTTTGATGGAGACCCCCTTTCTTCCGGGTAATCCTGTCCCCGATCTCCTCCCCCATGTCAGGTGCAATGCTTTCTAGGGCCTTAAAGGTGAAGGAGGGGTGAAGGCAGATGGCCATAAGGAGACCTATCTGAAAGAGGTGGCAAAACCTCTTTTCATAGCCACTGAGGAGGGCCTGTACTAGTGCCTTGCACATACACAAGATGAATACTTTTCACTACTTCTCCTCAAGGCTCGTCATTCATCAACCAAAGGGGTTAGAGGAGGGTGCCCAGTATGCCTTTGTCTCCCCCTGAAGCATATCAAGGGACACTGCGCCACAGGCTGCATGACCAATGTGTACTCGTCATGACCTGAAAGTGTGAAAATTAATATATTGCTTAGTTACGTAAGCATAATTTGATAGAATAAAAACGGGAGCACGAGCAGCCGAGATATCTGTATGGAATAGGGCGAATAGATCAAGAGTGAGGGTTGTACAGATGACAATCTGAGGGCGGTTCTTGGCATAGAATTGGATAAGATGAGAACGAGTTTTTCATGGAAGCGTGTCTTGCGGGTAAGGGAAAAGACTGCCAATTTTGATGAGGATTTTGTAAGATGGTTTGGACATGTGGAGAAGGTGGAGAACACCATATTGGTTAAGAAAGTGTATAAGAGCACATGTGGGAGTGTTTTGCCTGTCGGACAACGAGAAAAAAAAAGGTATATATTTCAGTTAGATGATTGTTTACGAATAGCGCAGATGAGCTGTTGGGCAAAGCAAGGCGATGGTACAGTACAGAACAGGGATTGAATGGAGGTTATGGGTTTGTGATGGGATTATAATTAATAAATATTACAATTATAAAATAAAATATTAAAAGAGCAATGTACTTTAGAAAATACTTTTATAGTTACCCACGTCTCTCTGTGATGAGGGGAAAACCTCCCTTGGCTGCGTCTGATGAGGATGGTGATTATGGCATCCATGTGTTGTTCGACCCGTAAAACTCCGAAGGACCATCAACACTATCATATAGGGAAGTTCCATCTCGCCAGAAATAAAATATACACTATATAAAATATCAAAAGACTATAAAAAAAACTGGTAGATAATTAATCGGCAACAATTTCTTACGCTAAATTTCTTTTTTTATAGTAACTACTCACTACCTTGTCACCCAGAGTTCTTCAGTTTTCTTTGGCGACCAATCTTGATCTGGTTGGCCACCACTGGGGCCCTGTTCTGAAGGTTCCACAGGGCCTGGATCTTAGCTATAGTCCTCCTCCACTGTGAGCCCCCCCTTGCTCCAGCCCTGTATATCACTCAGATCTGTTGTCGCCAAAGATGAGGTGTGTAGCAGCTGAAACAATAAGAAATATTTAATTCAAGAATTCAAAGAGTTATTAGTTTAAATCTTAAATGACAAATCTTTATTATTATTACTTTATTACTTAATAATATTATTAATATATATTATAGCGACACTAGTTTTCGCGAATTCTAAGTACCTGCAGGGTTGTTGAGGCGGCAGACTTGGGTTGTCACCCTCAGCCCTCAGGAGCTCCTGGAGATCCACCAATCCCCAAGTCAGGATAATCAGGGTCCATAGGAAGGTTCTCCTGGTCCTGGTTGGACTCACCAAAGGCGTTAAAGGCTGCCACGTAGTTGGTGCCATTGTCCGTAGTGGTGGCCTTCACCTTACGTGGATGCTAAACTCATGATGAATCTCTGTGATTAGTTTCCCCAGTAACTGGTGAGTTTGCCTTTCCTAAAGACAATAATTTTATTGTTTTAGTCTGTAAATTAATTAATTTACACCTCATATGTTCTTATGGTATGAGACTAAGGTATAAAATGACAAAATTTAACTTTTTAATTTTCTTACCTTTACATCCCTGACCGCAAAAGTTTCATGGCACCTTTTGAGGTTGACCCTGTCAATCCAGTGGACTGTCATTCCCAAGAAGGACCTACTGTGGGCGGTCCAACTGTCGGCTGTAGTGGCCACCCACTTCTGGTGGAAGAGGTTGTTTATCAGTCGAGTCTTCCCTTTTTGCATCAGCTTTTCAATATCCCTGCTCAAAGTCCTCCTTGAGTTGGGATGAAACTCGGGATTAATGAGGTAAAACATCTTCTTCGTGTAATGATCAGCAGCTAAATCCAGTGGCATCATTGAATGAATGAACCACCTAATGAAGAAAAAGTAATTAAGTTAATAAATCAATATATTTTAAATTTTTAATAAAAATATTTTTAAAACGTGAAGACGCTAAGTCGTTCATAACCTATTAAAAAAATTGAGTTCATTAAAATAACTATATTATGTTTCTGAATTTTTCTCATCATCTGAATCGTCTTGCTCTCTGCTGGCTGAACTTTGACCTGAAGCTCTCATCCAGAGACATCTGACGCTTGCGAGACTCACTCTCCCTTGAACTGGAGCGACCGCGCTTGCTAAGCCCTTCAATGGCTGCAGAGAGGTGAGTTAGTTTAAAATTATCTGATAGCACTACACTCTTTAGTTACAAATAATTCTATTCTCTGTGATAACATTTGTATAAAGTATCAAGACTTTATACAAGAGTGTTTATATCTTGATAACTAATTAACTTGCAACACCAGTTAGTTGTTGTGATCTTATCTAAATTATTTAATTAATAATTATTTAAACTTACAGCTTGTAATGCTGCATGAGGTGGGACCTTGTCTGGGTGCTGTAGGAAAGCCCCTTCTTCCCTTTGCAGGCAGGATTTTCACTGCAACACCAGTGTGAATCCCAAGAACACCCCATCAACTTTCTTCATCAGTCCCTCAAAATTTCTCATTTAAATAATTTCATATTTTTTATTATTTCACATTTAAATAATTTCATATTTAATGATCAACACATATTCATTTGTGATTCTTTACTGCATGAATATTTTCTCATTTTATTATTAATAAAAAATAATAATGGAATTTTATCCATACCTCCTTACTATAGCATGGAGGCGAGTTTCTTACCTCTCAAGAGTGAGCAAATAGCTTTTCAACTCTTTGACGGCATCCTCGTTGCCCTCTTGGCCTTGGTTCCAGGATCCCTCGTCTCCTCACAATCAAGGGTTACAGTGACAGGATCAGTAAGAGATCTTTGGCTGACCATGTCACAGCTCTCATTTAAAATGGGAGAGCTGCTCCTTAAGCTACTACGCTGGCAGCGGCTGAACTGTCTTCAGAAACACCTCTGGTCCTAGTCACAAAACTATATCCATAGTATTTAATTATTTTAATAATTTTATGTTTATACTTTATACAAATATTTAAATAAATTTCAGTATCTGATAAATTAATAAATGTTCTAATAATATATATATATATATATAATATTATATAATATATATATATATTATATATATATATATATATATATATAGTATATATAGTATATATTATATATAGTATAGTATATATAATATATATATTTTATATATATTGAATGTTATATATATATTTTCTATAATTAATACTATTACTAGTAATATACTAAAGAGGAAATGAGAATTATATTAATAATTTATAATTACTTAGATGATCACTATATTACTAATCAAATTAAAACTCAATTAAAAGTAAATAATATAAACAATAGCAATATACTTAACTATTTAACTCAGCAAAATGAAGTTTTTAAATAATAGAACTGAGGAAGAAGTTGACGTAGCTGTAAAAAACACGTTGCACTTTTCTTCTCTTTAAGGCTTTTAACACACCTTACTTATCGTATGTAGTAATAGACTAAGAACTGAAAAATTATTCAATTAGCACCAACTATATCACTGACATTGCCACGCCTATTTTACATACCGAGATATAAAAACCCGTTTATCGAAAGGACTGTAATCAGGATGAGAGACGGAGTTAGGGCTTCCTAATTAACTTATAAAAAATTCCATAGCCGAAAACTGATAGCCGCGAAAAAAATGCAGTGCGTTCGTTGGCTTTGTCCGACTATTTGAAAAAAAATTTCGGCACGACTATCGCCTATAATGAATGATAGTGCGCGCGTTATTCGCCGATTAGCCGAATAGACCGAAAATCGTGCGGCATGCCCATGCTCATGAGTAAATATATATTATGATAATTATATATATATATATATATATATAATATATATATAGTATTATATATAAATTTATATATATATAATAATATTAGTATTAATATATATATTAATTTATATATATATATAGTTATATATAAAGGATCAAAAACGTTTATTGCCCTATGAGTGGAAACCCCATACGCCTGAAGGACCTAATACCAGTAAAATTCACATTAGCAGAGGATAAAAATAACCAAAAGTCATTGGAAGGGACAAGAGAAAGATACAAATGTCCAGTGTCTGGAGATATTTTAGGAAACAATGTACCATGTGCATTACTAAGACCAACGTATGTATATTTTAAGGTTTTATTTCTTGGAAGAGATTTAGTGATCTAACTTTGTTGCTTTGCCAAAATATATATTTTTTTTTTTACGTTCAGGGGAGATGTTGTCACAATGGTTTGCGTGGAGTTCATCAAAAAAGATATGACTCACCCTCTTACTGGAGAGAAGTTGAAAGAGAAAGATATTATTCCATTGCAAAGAGTAAGAACTTAAAAATTAAATTTTTTATTTGATAAATTATTTCTGTATTTAATCATACAAATAATAGTTGAAATACTGTATAATTGTAATTATAATTTATATATCTACAGGGTGGCACTGGATTTTCAAGTGTTAATGATAAACTGACAGCTAAAAAAGCAAGACCAGTTATGCAGACTTAATTGGAAATTTTTTTTTTTTCCGCTTGTGAATGACAAAGTACGTTCTTATATATTAGAACAATTTTTAAATATTTTTGTATGTACAAATATATAAATATAGCTTAATTTATATATGTAGATATCTTTTATAACTAACCTCAACTTTACATTCATTACAGCCGTATGAGCTCGTATAGTTAGTACTTATGCCAACATATTATTTCAGAGCTGTAGAGTACGAGTGTATGTAATTTGGATGGTACCGAGAGTTGGAAAAAATGTATATACTCTGACCTCAATTATAAATCTTGATATATCTTTATAATTTCCCTGTAGGGGAGCACCTTCAATTCTAGATGCATCTGGGTGGAGTAATGAGCTGCTAAATCCTAATAACTAATAATTATTTGGTCTGGGACTAATTATTATCAAGAAAGGAATAGGTTCGAAATTATTTCTCCTCTTTAAATCATTCTTTGTTCAGCATGTTTCGGTTTATTTGCTGTTTTAAGTATATATGTATGTTAAATTTGTATCATATTACAACTTACAGATTTATGATAGCCATAGGACATACTTTTTGATTTCGAGGAAAAAATTTTAGTTATTTTAAATTTTTTTTGTGCCTATTGAATGCTGCTTCTAATAATATTAAAAAAACGCAATGATATTACAATCATTATTTAAAAAAAAAAAAAAAAATTTACTTTGAGGTGATGAAATAACTCGTGTGCAGTCAACCATTTTCACTTTTTTTTTAAATATATATTTCGTTGGCTACATACATATAATGATCGGAATCAGAGTCTGTTTTGTTTTTCGTCTCCACAGCCCTAGACTTTAAATAGAACTCTTTTTCTTTTCTTTTTTTTTTACTAAAATTGTGAAAGTTTGGCAGTGTTGTATTGTAAATTTATTCGTTTTAAATTTTGTTAAATATTCAAATTAAGTCTGTAAATAGCGGATCTTTTTAATGTTTATACTTTTTACCAAAATCTGAATAGTATCATTCTAATAATAATTGTATTGCCAGTTATTAAAGAATATTTGTTATTTTTTTTCTTCCCTTCAAGATAATTATCTACTATATTAAATCTTTATAATTTTTTTTCATAGTTTTTATAGTAAATGTTGGAAATCTTAGTTTTGCTGACTTAAGTATATCTATATGTTGTGGCAGCTTAGTATTGAATCATCACAAAACGGAATTGCTTTTGTAATTTTTAGTGCGTTAATTTTAAGTTGGAGAGAATATCCCTGTGAAATCGTACTTGATAACTTTCAAGTTTCAATTTATATATTATGGAATATACTTTAACGATTATTTTCGCAGAAACCAAAGAAAATAGACGAAAAGATTGACTGGCGAGTCTGTGATACCTTAAATATCATATTTTATAGAAAAAAATAGGATAATCTGGAAAAGTAGAGTTGTGATATTTACACATTGCTCGCATTTACTAAAGGTAAATAATATTTACGTAGGTAAATTTTAAACGTGTTTTCTTCTCGTGCATCATATTAAGACGTTAAGGTTTCCTTCCTTTTATACATAATTTTTTATTAATCCTTGGTCAATCGTTTTCTACAATTTTTATATGGTAACACATTTTATCTTCCACCATAAAGCTAATAAATATACACTAACCCTCTAATATAGTCAAGACATCACCGTTGTAACTAGTTAGTTCTAAGGTTTAGTTTGGTTAGTCAACTAAAAAAAAAAAAACATAAGAAAAGTGTAATGTAAAATCGACAGTCTAAAACCTTAGAACTGATCATGATTGTAGTTGATTATGGTAGGTGTATTTAGTTTCAATTTATATCAGTCTAATCTACAGTAGTACATTGTTATCACCACAATTATTTCATATAAATTTGGCCATTTTGGAATACTTTTTAACTTTAAAATATTAACATTTATTAAAAACTATTTATCTCATCCATAAGGGTCATTGATTTTTATGCATATGAAATCCTGTTCAAACTTTTGAAAAGTTGAGAAATTAAGTGAAAGTTAGTTTAGTCTATATTAAGCATGGTTATATAGGGGCTTAGAACATGTTATAAGTGATAAATTTATAAAAGTCTACTTAACTTAAGGAATGGTAAGAAAGAACCATTAGTACACCTGTTAACCATAGAACCTACACATCTTCAAATACCTAAGTTACATTTGATATATGAAGAAAATAATCTTCTGCTTCCCAATCTTTTCATTGTTTATATCTTATTAAAATTTCTTTGCCTTTTGAGCTTAAATGAAAAAAAATATAGGGTGCAATTTTAATGGGTATAAAAAGTGCTCGCATTTACATCATGATAACTAGGTTAGAGAGATTATAGTGGGTGTAACACATAACTGAAACTGGTTTTTCAACAAGGTTAACTTTTTTTTTTTTAACGAGGGTAAAAAAGAAAATCTGATTAAAGGCTTAGAGAAAAACAAAGAAAGAATTGGCAAAGCAGTTGATAAAATATAACAGGTTTGGGCGATCTTGAGGTACCATTATCACGTTAAAAAATTATTAATAAATCGGTAATCAAACTGAAATTGACCAAATATCTATTTTCCAATATTCGCGATTGTTATGCCCAATTTTTTTTTTTTTTTTTTACTTTCGCAAATGCAAATACATCTGTTTTCTAATTGCGAATATTACGTATTGCCAGTAATGTGCCACTTTTTCTAATAAGTATAAATGCAATACTTGCTGCTGTTGTAAAGGTTCAGCCATAAAATGTTGCATGAATAAAATGTATTCAACTACCGGTTTCCAGGATTCAGAACTTAGACCAACGTCACCCAACCTATGCCCTCGAAAATCACTTCATTAATTTACAAAACTACAGTTGGTAACATAATCAACTATTGAAATAATTTAGTGAAAGGTTACTTCAAAAATAATTTTTCGGCCCCGCATTTAATAGTCTGCGTTTTTCATCATAAATGAAAACAGACCAGTATGGGACTTTCATTGGCAACACTTCATGACGGACAAGCAAGGTAAGCCCTTTTCAACTGAAAGATCAGGATGCATCTCGTGCATTCTCAACCATACAAAAACCTTCGTTAGGCGAAATGCGTTCTCTTTGACACCTACTCAAACAGCCATTCAACTTTTTCATTACTGCTTGAATGTAGAATTGCATTCGTGACGTCAGTGACAGTGCTTTTGAATTTCTTCACATTTTCAGCCGGCGCGGACCATAACCCTCTCTAAAAATCGGAGGTGAAAAATTTGTTTGCTTTGTTTAGGGTACAGAAATGTAGCCATGGAATACAAGTCATTGCTCTCTCGCACTCTAAACGCGAACATGTTAATTTCTCTTAATATCGTTGCTCCTATCATTTCATGGTCCGAGGATACTAATTCTTTCTTCAGTTTGGTTACGAGAGGAATGACGTTTGCTGTTGATGGCAAGTTTTGCCTATTATCATGGGGTTATCTCAAAGATTGGAATACAGTGATACAGTAGATTAAAAAAGAAGTCATGGGTTGTTAAGACCTTTATTTTATCATTGAAACGGCCATACAAGCAGTCTGATACATCAAGTTCTTGCACTTATCATAATTTGCAGAGTGCTGTTCCAGCGCATGTTAACCATGTATTACTGAAAGTTGTGGAACGTTAATTCTTCATTACATTTTTAGTGCTTCTTGAACCATGGTTGAATGATTAAGTGTGCGGCAATTAATCTACATTTTGAGAAAATTTACATGTCACACCATTTCTAACGTTAAGGAGCAGTTGATGACTGACGGAATTTATGGTTATTCACTCAAGAAACGACTTTCTTCATATTAGCACCAGAATCTCACCTGACACAGTGAACAGCATCTAGAGAAGTTCCATTTCACCCACATTCCATTATATATAATCACTGATATTCATCCGTGTGACATTTGGAGAGTGGTTCAGCACACAAAATTTGGAGTTTGAAATCCTTGTCTACTGCATGACTATTCTGAAAGAACAAAGAAACTGCTGGTTGAAAATCTGGCCATTTGTCGGTAGTGGAGAGAGCTATCTTGGAGGATTGTTAGATAGAGGTAATTAATTCCGAACCTTTAGTTTTAAAGGAATCATATATTTTCTTATAAACAATATCTCAGTAGTATTTCCTCTAACATAGTGGATAGAAAGGGACCGATACTTTCATTAGCCGTACAAAGTGAAGAACTTAAACGTGAGAAAACGAAAGATTGTCTATTACTATTATATCTAAATTTACAATCCATCCAGTGTCTTTTTTCATTCCTCATCTTTGTATAACGTTTCAAGAGTAATTTGATTCGGTCTTAAAACTGGTACTAGGGAGCCATTCCTTTTTTTACTAGTTTTCTTTTGTACCTCTTTCTCGTTTGTCACTTAGATGGTTTCTTAACTCTGATGTAATTCTTTATTTCCGTAAATAATTACAATCGCATAGTGTACACTTTGCGATGTCATTGGATACAATATTGAAGTAATCCTAAACAACACTGAATGAGGATGCCATTGTGTACTTCAACAGCGGATCTGAGAGCGTATATGCTCACATGTACAAGCAAGTCAATATTGTTAGACTGTGTATGATTCAAATGACTACCACGCTCTCTAATTCTGGTATTAGTCAACATCACAAAAGTCGCATTGGACCGTTTTTTATTAGCATTTGCATGTGTTCGAGTGCGAATAATCTATTTTTATTATTCACGTATGCGAATACAAATGTTACTGCGAAATATTCGGTCCATCACTAGTTCCAGACGTCACACACTATAGAAATTAGTGAAAAATAAAATACTGGAAAAAAAAAAGAAGCGTAGATGGATGAAAGAAAGATACTTGGGTTAAAATTGCAAGGATTTTTTTTTTAACATTAACAATTAAAGATTAATCTAAAATTATGATTTTATTAAATACAATCATTTTTTTAGCAAAAATTCTTTAAATTTGTGAAATCTTTAAAGAAACAAATTACTATACATTTATTTACAATATTTATGTCGATAAGCATAATTAAAATAAATTTTTAATCTCGATTTCCTTTGCACTTTCAATTCAATTTAAAAAAAAAATCAGATCAATATTTAAAAATTTTGAGGAAATTAATCTACCCTTTTATATCCAAACAAATTAAAAATAACGACAAATTAATCTATTATTATGCATTATAAAGATATCGTTACACAGTTTCATACATATAAAATCTTCCTCAAAAGACAAACAAAATAAAATGTGAGTTTTAAAGTCCGCAAAGCATACTTCTTGGATCTTCACAAGACTGTTTAATCTTTCTAAGGAAGGTAACCGCTTCCCTTCCGTCGATGAGGCGATGATCGTACGTGAGAGCGATATACATCATTGGTCGTATAACCACCTGCAAAAAAAAAATATATATATATATATATAAAAAAAAAAAAAATATATATATATAAGGATTATATATATAATAAGTATAATATATATATTATATCTAATTATATATGATTATATGTGGTATATATATATATATAATATATTATTTATAAAATATATATATATATATATATCATCACCACCCACATTCTCTCCCCAAGACTGGGGGTAAGGTGCGATAAGTGCACCGGAAACAGAATAGTATTAGAACATGTCGCAAGTTCAAAAGAAAACCCAGCCTTCCGCCCCCTTTATACCCTTTAGTAAGAACTCGCCGCAGTCAGAAAAATCCACCACAGAGCTTCACGGGACCGCGACAGACCCTCACTATGGCATCTCGTCAATGTAGGGTTCATCCCTTGGCCCAGGTGGGCCACGACCATACCCCCTCACAAAATCCCGCCATCGACTCTTATTATGCACATTTCTTCTCGAATTTACCAAACTAACATTCTTTCTTCTTCATGCATTCCTTTACTGACTTAATCCACTTTTCTTCGGTTTCCCAGTCGGTCTATTCCCAGCACACATCACTATACATCCGCGAGTGGAGGTGACAACTGAAAAAAAAATCTATCCCTACCATATAACCTACCATCTCGATGTACTCTCGTTTATTCTCTCATTTACTCCTTTCTTCACATCACACAGCTCACAAATGCGCTAATTCTTCATTTTATCGATTCTTCTCACACCTAACACGCCCCTAAGATTGTCCATCTGAACACATTGTACTTTAGATCTATACCTCTTAGTCCAAACCATAGTCTCACTACTAGACTTTAACACAGGTATCAGCATATCTTCATGTAAGATCCTAGCGCACTCAAGACTTAGTCCCTTTAAATTTACCAAGGATTTAATTGATCCAGCCACCTTCCTACCATTCACAACTTTCCTACTAAACTCTGCATCATCCGTTCCCTTTTCATCCAACATGATATCAAGTAATTTAACTCAAACACTTGTTCCAGTTGCTCACCATCCAGAATAATTTCACACCGAGGACTGTCCTCACTCACAACTATAACCTTACTCTTATCTACGTTTACTTTCAAACCCTTCCTTTTACACATCCTGCCAAATCCCTCTACCAATCCTCTCAAACTCTCTTCAGATTCGCCACACAAAACCAAATCATCCGCATATAATAGGTAGGGCACCCTCCACTCTCATCCATCCTCTATCTTTCTAATAACTTCCCCTGCCACCCTACCTCTAATTCTTTCATAATCCTATCCATATACAAATTGAGTAACTAAGGAGACATAACACATCCATGCCTCACTCCGCTATTAATATTAAACCAATCACTTTCAACTCCATTAATTCTTACACAGGCTTCACTATCGTCATACATAGTTTTGATTCCATTCAGAGGCCTACCACCAACACCATATATCATTAACACCTGCCATAGAGCTTCCCTATTAATCCTATTATACGCATGTTGCAAATCTATAAAACCTAAACGCAATGAATCCTTTTTAGCATTTCTTCATTTTCTCAAATCTTTATTTCAATGTAAAGATTTTATCCATACATTTCCTTACCATTGCCTAAAAAACGCAACCCTTGTTCTTCACCAATCAGTCCCTTAGTCACTCGATGCACTCTTTCGATCAAAATACCAGCATATATCTTCTCTACAACACTCAATAAACTAATTCTCCTATTATTCCTACAGTTACCCTTATATAATGGTACTATTACTGCTCTCCTCCAATCCCTCGGAACTATACCCTCCATAAACGCTTTGTTACACAACTTCCAAATCCACTCAATCACCATCTCGCCTCCGTTCTTGATCATTTCAACCAGTAATTTGATCTATAACTGCAGATTTGCCATTCTTCAACTTCCTAATCTACCCAATTACCCCTCCTCCTTACTAATACCCTCATCCCCAAAATACCTATTCTTCTTGCACATGTCAAAACCACACACATTCACTATACCTCTTCATTAGTCCAATGTTATGCAGAATTTCGAAGTGTTCCCTCCATACTCCCCTAACATCCATTTCATCAGTTAGGAAAGCACAATCCTTATTCATTATTCTAAGCAGATTCCCCTTATTCTCATTTTTTCCCTTTCGCGCTTCCTTCCAGAAAAGCTTCCTATTCCCTTGTAAGTCTTCATTCATCCTCCTTCGAAGCTGCTCATTTACCTCTTCTTTTCTCCTACGTATGCACCTTTTAATATTTCTTTTTTTCCTCCTTATATAATTCCAAGCATCTTTCTTTTGAAACTTCATCATTTGCTTTCAGTATATTCAACCACGCTTCTTTTTTACTTTTAACTGCTTGCATCACCTCTTCATTCCACCACTCACTGTTAACATTCTTACTTCCTACTTTAGCACATCCACAACTTCTTTTGCACTGTTAACAATTGCTTCCTTCATTTGCTCCTAGATTTGTTCAGTTTCAACTTGTTCACATTCAACTGATTTACTTGCAAGCGCACTTATATACTTATCCTTATTACCTTGTTCACTATAATACTATGCCTATTAATAATAATTACCTGTCCTTTAATAGCAACTGGTCTGTCAAAAATACCATGCATTCCCAAAATGGCCGACTGAGGTGGATTAATAATAGGTGTGCCAAACATTGATCCAAAGACACCTCCATTACTGATTGTGAAAGTGCCTCCATCCATATCTTCAACTGCTAGTGTTCCGGACTTTGCTTTTTCTCCGAGCTTGATGATAGCTCGTTCTATATCTGCGTAGTTCATGGTCTCGACACTTCGAATTACAGGAACCACCAAACCCTGTCAATTGCAAATATTAATATATAACAAAATATAAATGCATGAAATAAAACCATTGTTATGTAAATTGACTTACTTTTGGAGTGGCAACAGCTACAGATATGTCTACGTAATCTCTATATACAATCTCTTGATTTTCTATAACAGCATTCACAACAGGAAGTTCTTTAAGAGCATATGCTGAAGCACTAACAAAAGCTGACATAAAACCTAACTTAAATCCATGCTTCTTTAAAAATGCTTCTCCTAGGCTCTTTCTTAAATCCATGATGTTGCTGAAGGAGAAAGATAAACTACTTATAACAAAACAATTACTAAAGTTTTTAAACATAGGATGATAAATTATGTAAAATTGTTTTAAAACTATGGGAATACTATAAAAAAAAATTTAATTAATCTAATAATGACTGATTTAGAAATCCAATATATATATTTCAAGAAGTAATTACATTGAAAACAAAGTCGATTTAAAAATATTGGTAATCATTATTTCAGCTGAAATACTTTTCCATTAAAAAAAAAAAGAAGCGAAATCAAATAAAACTTATCAATACCTCATATCAACTTCATTAAAAGTTGTGAGCATTGCATTTGTATTTTGGGCTTCCTTTAATCTCTGTGCAATTCGGAGTCTCATGCGGGACATTTTTACTCTTTGTTCTGTTCTTGTCCCAGAAATCTCCTTTGAGTAGTCTGGTGGGGGAACCTTTAGGAAAAATTAAAATGTAACACAAGTCCATTTTGCCCCAAGATAAAATATCTCCCATTAATACATTATGACTCCACTTGCCATACTTTAACTTCTGCTTGATGAATAAAAGAAGAATGCTTGATTGCAGCAACTGGAATTGATTGCATTGGCATTTTCGGTGGTTCAGCTGAAGGCGGGGGTGTTGACGGTATTGGAGCACTTGGTTTGATAGGTGCTGCTGCCGCCGCCGCAGCTGCAGTGACTGCTGCTGTATCAGAAGGTGCTTCAGCAGGTGTAGGGGTTGCTTCAGTTTTTTTATCTGGTTGAGTTTTTTGTTCAGCAGTGGCATCCCCTGCTTGTATTTTAAATATTTTGGTACCAGGGGAAACAGTTGTTCCATCTTCCACTAACAGTTCTGTTATGACACCAGCAAATGGAGCATTTATTGGGACAGTTGTCTGCATTGTTTTATATATATATATATATATATATATATATATATATATATATATATATATATTATATATATATATATATATATATATATATAGTATATATATATATATATATATATATAATATATAATATATATATTATATATATATTATATATATAGAGGGAGAGTACACGCATACTCGAAGCTATGGACCCCCATTTATCCACATATCATATACACATGATTAAAGTACACACCCCACTTCTAGATAACACCTTACAGACATCCCTACTACTCATATCCCTATGTTGCGGGGGAGAAAGAATTTCCCAAAATTGTATGTCTGCGTGTCGTAGAAGTCGACTAAGGGGGCGGTGGTAGTTGGGTTGGCTGCTCACTACCACCTATCTCTTGCTAGGAATCCTGATGCATGCCTCGGAGATGGTCGTGGTCGCCGTAAACGACCTTCTAATTTTCGGCGAATTGTAATTGAACTCGTATGGGTACATGGAATGTCAGAGAATAAATGTTGAGAAGAAGAGAGAGAGGTGAGGAGTGTATTTAGAAAAAGGGCAAATTTGATTTCTTCGCTGTGACTGAAACAAAGATGATAAAAAAAATGAAGAAATTAAGTGGTGTGGTGTGAAAATGGTGTGCGGTGCTGGTGTTGGAAGAGAATAGATGAGGGAGAAGGAGTTGCAATTTTGATAGAGTGACCTGGGGTACAAAGCTATGGTAGACTTTGTGTGAGTGAGTCATAGAATTCTAATGGTTAAACAAATTAAAGGTTGAAAAGGTCAAGGTAATGTGTGGTTGTGACGTTGGTCTCACATCTGAGGGAAACGTTGAAGGAGTACGATTTTTTGGATAATCTTGAATGATGTTCCTGGAAAGGGTGAGAGGAGCTTCAGATTGGTAGTGTTGGGGCTGAATGGTTGGATAGGTGGATCAAAAAAGGGATGGTATTCAGGTGTGTTTGGGGTGGCGGGAGAAAATGAATGGTAATAGGAAGGTGATTGATTCTGTGAAGAGAGAGGTATGTGTGGAAGTAATACTTTCTTTAAACACAAGAGTATCCATAAGTATACTAAGTTGGTGTAGGTAGAGAGTATCGAAGAGAAAAGAATGATTGATTTGTGTTGGTGAAGAAGGAGATGTTGAAGTATGTGTTGGAGTTAAATCAGTGAGGGGGTTTAGGAATGGATTATCGGATCATTACGTTGTTCCTATGTAAACTTAAGTTAGTGGGGCTTGGATGGAGAGGAAGGTGAACGAAAAGGAAGTAGGTAAAATTAAGAGTGAGAAGTTAAGTGAGCAAGACAATAAGGGATAAGTATTAAGAGCGCTCGTAGTAATCGGTTGAATGTGAAAGAGTTGATACTGAACAAATCTGGGGGCAAATGAGAAGCAATTGTTGTAGTGCAAGGAAGTGTGTGGATGTGCTAAAGTAGGAAGTAGAATGTTAACAGCGAATGGTGGGAAGAGGTGATGAAAGCGTTAAAGGTAAAAAGAAGCGTGGTTGAATGTACTAAAAGCAAATGATGAGTTTTCAAAGAAAGATGCTTGGAATTATAATAAGGAAGGAAAAAGCAAATTACTAAAAGTGGCATACGTGTAGGAGAATACAGAGGTAATGAACAGTTTGGAAGGAGGATGAATGAGGACATACAAGGGAATAGGAAGCTCTTCTGGACAGAAGCGTGAAGGTTAAGTATGAGAATAAAGGGAATCTGGCTTAGAATAATTGAATAGGGATGGTGCTTTGTAACGATGAAATGGATTTGTGAGGGGAGTGTGGAAATGAACACTTCGAAAATCTGCCAACATTATAACCAGTAATGATGAGGTGTTAGTGAATGTGTGTGGTTTTGATGTGCAAGAAGGAATAGGTTATTTTGGGGATGAGGTTATAGTAAGGAGGAGGTAATGGGTAGAGTGAGAAAGTTGAAGAATGGTAAAGCTGCAGGTATAGATGAAATTACTAGTGAAAATGATCAAGAGCGGAGGCGAGATGGTGATTGTATTATTTTTGGAAGTTGTTAATAAAGGTTATGGAGGGTATAGTTCCAAGGGATTGGGAGAGCGGTAATAGTACCCTTATATAAGGGTAGGGAGAAAAGGGGAACTGTAGAAATTTATAGGGTATTTAGTTTAGGTTTATTGAGTGTTGTAAGGGAAGGTATATGCTGGTGTATTTTGGTCGAAAAGAGTGCGTCGAGTGACTGAGGCGACTGACTGGTCGAAGAAACAAGGTGCGTTTAGGAGTGGTAGAGGATGTGTGGATCAAATCTTACATTGAAACAAATGATTGAGAAAATGAGGGAGAAGAAGAATAAATTATATTTAGGTTTTATGGATTTACAACAGCGTATGATAGAGTTAATAGGGAAGCTTTATGGCAGGTATTAGTGATATATGGTGGTGGTGGTAGCTTCTTGAATGTAATCAAAAAGTATGTATGACGATAGTGAAGCAATGTATAAGAATAAATGGTTTCAATGGTATTGGTTTAGGATTTAATAGTGGAGTGAGACAGGGTTGTGGTTTATGCCTCCTTGGTTATCAATTTGTTATGGGGGGGTTTATATGAAAGAATTCGAGGTGGGATGGCAGGAAATGGTGTTAGAATGATGAGAATGGAGATGAGTGGGAGGGTGCCCTACCTATTATATGCGATGATTTGGTTCTGTGTGGCGAACATCTTCTGAAGAGAGTTTGAGAGGATTGGTAGAGAGAGTTGGCAGAGTAATGTAAAAGGAGGGGTTTTGAAAAGTAAACGTAAGATAAGAGTAAGGTTATGGTTGTGATGAGGACAGTCCTCAGTGTGAAGTTATGTTAGATGGTGAGCAGCTGGAGCAAGTGTCTGAAGTTTATAATATTTAGGTATGTGTTGGATGAGAAGGGAACGGATGAAATGCAGAGTGTAGTAGGAAAAGTTGTGGAATGGCAGGAAGGTGGTCGGTGCAATTAAATCGTTGGTGAATTGTAAAGGGACTAACGTCTTGAGTGCGCTAGATTACATGAGGGTAAATGTTGTTACCTGTGTTGATTGTATGGTAGTGAGACTAATGGTCTGGAATAATGAAATATAGATCTAAAGTTCAATGTGTTAAGATGGACAATCTAGGGGCAATGCTAGGTGTGAGAAGAATTAATAAATGAGGAATGAACGTATTAGAGAGTTGTGTGGTGTGAAGAAAGGGGTAATGAGAGAATGAATGAAGTATGTTGAAATGGTTTGGTCACATGGAAAGGATAATGATAGTCGGTTGTTAAGCGGATGTATAGTGGAGAGTGTGGTTGGGAACGACCGGCTGGGAGACCGAAGAGAATGGATTGAGTCAGTAAAAGCGCAATGTCTGCAAGGAGAGAAATGTGAAGTTTGCAGAGGCGAGAATAAAGGTTGCATAATAGTAGAGAATGGCGGGGTTTTGTATGGGGGCATGGTTGTGGCCCACGCTGGCCAAGGGATGAACCCTTACCATTGACGATTTACCCTAGTGGAGGGTCCGTCGCGGTCCATGAAGCTCTAGGTGGATTTTCTGTCTGTGAGCGAGCTTTCACTAATTAATGTAACAGAGGGGGCGGTAAGGCTGGGCTTTCTTTTCCGACTTGGGTCATATCTCCTACTCCTTTTCTTTTCCGATGCTTGTAGCGCTCCTTACCAATCTTGGGAAAATAAGTTAGGTGAAGAAAGAAAGAATATATATATATATATATATATATATTATATATATATATATATAATATATATATAATATATATATATATAATATATATATATATATATATAATATAATATTATTTATATATATATATATATATAATATATATATTATATAAAAAGTTTGAAAGTAAAAGTAGATAAAAGTAAGGTTATGGTTGTGAGTGAGGACAGCCCTCGTGTTAAGTTTATGTTAGTTGTAGCAGCTGGAACGAAGTGTCTGAGTTAAATTTTTAGGATAATGTGTGTTGGGTGCTAAAAGGGAACGGAATGAATGCAGGGTGTAGTAGGAAAGTAGTGAATGGCAGGAAGGTGGCTGTGCAATTAAATCGTTGTGGATGTAAGCGGTACTAAGTCCTTTGAATGCGCTAGGGTATTACATGCGGGTAATGTTGTTACCTGTGTTAATGTATATATGAGGCTATGGTCTGGAATAAGAAGGTATAGATATAAAGTTCAAGGTGTTCAGCATATGGAAACTCTTAGGGGCGTGTTAGGTGTGAGAAGAATTGATAAAATGCAGGAAATGAACGTATTAGAGAGTTATGTGGTGTAAAGAAAGGGGTAAATGAGAGAAAATGAAAGTACGTTGAGATGGTTTGGTCATGTGGAAGGAGAATGACAGTCGGTTGGTTAAGCGGGAATGTATAGTGGGTAGTGTGTTGGGAATCGACCGACTGGGAGACCGAAGAAAAAGTGGATTGAGTTAGTAAACGAGTGTCTGAAGGAGAGAAATGTGAGTTTGGCAAAGGCGAGAATAAAGGTGCATAATAGGAGTGAATGGTGGGGTTTTGTGAGGGGGTATGGTTGTGGCCCACCTGGGCCAGGGGATGAACCCTTACATTGACGATTTACCATAGTGGGGGTCCGTCGCGGATGGTGCTTTCGTAACTGATGAAATGGATATGAGGGGAGTGTAGAGGAAACAATTCGAAAATCTGCATACCATCGGCAGTAATATTTCGAGAGGACCTGCTTGAAGTATAAGTGTTATTTGGGTATGTGGAAGTCGTACTTTGGGTTAATTGGGTATGTGTTTGATAGTGGGGATGGTGGGGGGGCGGGGGCGGGGGCGGAAGCAAGTTGTATATGTTAGAATATTATAATGCTAATATATATATATATATATATATATATATATATTATATATATATAATATATTATATATATAGTATATATATATATATATATATATAATAATATATATTATATATATAATATAATATAATATATATATAATATATATATAATATTATATATATATATATTTATATATATTATCTTTTAAAGATTATCTTAGCCTACATCCTTCATTGCAAATACCAGTCAAGATTATAAATAAATATAAAAAGAAAAATTATACTTACCTTATGATTTGAACCCTGGAACTACTTCGTCTTCACCTACTTTTTCCCATCTTAAATCCCCTTCTGTTACCGATTCTGCAAAGGGAGGTACTTCAACTATTTTTACATCAGAGACTGAAAAAGATTTGAACACACTTTATATATATATATATATATATATATATATATATATATATATATATATATAATATATATAGTATATATATTATATATATATATATATATACTATAATATAATATATATTATATATATACTATATATATAAGGTATATATATATATATAGGTATATATATATATGGTGATTTCCGCAATATAAGCCGGAAACTGAATAGCTAAGTAGAACATAGCATCATTTCTGCAAAACAAGCAAAAGGGTTAACATTCAATATCTCTGGAACTATAGCAGAATTTTCTGATACCATTTTAAAGCTCTTTAGTTGGCTAACAACTTGTACTCATGCATATTTACTCTAGGAGGTCAAGCAAAAAAGTTGACCTTCCATTGACCATTTGACCTTGAAAAGGTCATTTGAAGTAGAAACCATTTTTTTTTGTAACTTCAGCTAATAATTGGTATATATGTATACCATATTATAAAAAAGAATCTTTTTTTTTTATTATTTTTTAAGAGCTAGTCATTTATTTTGAACCCTACTTACCAAAAATAATGATGATTTTAAGGAGATTGAGAGACCGCACATGTATGTGTATCGTCTTGATATTGCAAGTAACAAATTTGCCTAAGTTGCAAATACAAATTTGCCTAATCTCTATTTTATTTTAAAAAGGGATATCAACTGTTTTACAAATATTCCTATAAGAGAGAGAGAGAGAGAGAGAGAGAGAGAGAGAGAGAGAGAGAGAGAGAGAGAGAGAGAGAGAGAGAAGAGAGAGAGAGAGAGAGAGAGAGAGAGAGAGAGAGAGAGAGGAGAAGATAGAGAGAAGAAAGAGAGAGAGAGAGAGAAAGAGGGAGAGGAGAGAGAGGAGAGAGAGAGAGAGAGAGAGAGCAGAGAGAGAGAGAGAGAGAGAGAGAGGAGAGAGAGAGAGGAGAGACGAGAGAGCCAGAAGAGAGAAGAGAAGAGAGAAGAGGAGAGAGAGAGAGAGAGAGAGGAGAGAGAGACGTAGGGAGAAGCAGAGAGAGTGAGAGAGAGAGGAGAGAGAGAGAGATGAGAGAGAGAGAGAGAGAGAGAGAGAGACGATGAGAGGAGGGAGAATTTTATTTTATCTGAAGATGAAGTTTTACCATTCCCTTATTATTCAATTCCTCACTACGTGGATGAATCAAGAGTTGAATCTTCAACATAGGAATGAACAGAGTTAGAAGTGCAGCCGAGAAGATCGTTAATGAAAAGTAAGAAAAAGTTGGAGATAGAACAGAACCCTGAGGAACAGTACAGTTAATAGGAAAGGAAGAGGAGGTCGCTCCATCAATAAGCGCCGATATGGAAATATCTGAGAGAAAACTAGACAAGAGTAGGCAAAGAGAAGGAAACCCAAAGGAAGGGAACTTAGATAGTGAAGCATGCCACACCTGATCAAAAGCTTTGGATATGTCAAGCACCACTACACAAGACTTCCCATAGTTCCTAAGTGCAGAAGACCATAAATCAGTGAGATATGAAAGTATGTCACCAGTTAAACTCGAACGTCGAAAGCTACTGGTGATCAG
>JABUQX010086826.1:30000-39666 GCA_015478945.1 Trachelipus rathkii
GGAAGGAAAAGCAAGTCGCGTCACTGTGGAAATGAAGTGATTCAGACAATATAAATGAGAGGCGGGATTGGGAAGGTATGGTGCGTAACAAGGGAAAAAGTCGGTCTCTGGAAGCCGTAAGAGCCGCACAATCTACGAGAAAATGACCTACCGAAAGTAAGCTCTGGGAACGGCAGAAAGGACATAAAGGGGATACTCCCTTGATATAAGGTAGGTATGTGTCACATTAGTATGGCCAATTAGCAAACGAGCCAGGACCACCTCCTGGTGCAGATTCCGGCGAAAAGACGATGGCCAAATCCCTAGGAGTGGCTTTATGCTAAGCAGTTTGGCACCACGATGATCCTCCGACCAACACTCCTGCCAACAAGCGAGGAAACCCTGTTTGAATCGGAAGCAGATATCAGCAGCTGGGAGGTGTTCCCACAAGATGGCCACAGGGAAGTTACGTTGACAGGTAATTTTGCAGGTGGTGCCATTCGTTACCCAGGATACTCACGTGAGATGGGACCCAGCAAAACGTCAAACGCTTGTGTCTAGCATGCAGCAAACATAGAAACCTTTGGGTTATGGAAACCAAAGGCTGTCTGGTCGATCGATTTTGTAGTGCAAGAAAAGCACTCTGCGAGTTATAAAAAATCGTATACATGTCAGGCATATCTAGTGTCAGAATCCTATTAATAGCCAAAGTCAGCGCAACTAACTCCGCCGTAAAGACGGATGCGTCAGAAGGGAGGGTGTGGGACACAGTAAGTTCCGGAAAGACCGCTGATGCACAAACACCACCCTCTCGCCTTGAGCCGTCGGTGTAGATGCTCACAGAGCTCCCAAGGAGAGCCAGGTGAGACAGAAAGGAAGCCTTCAGTAGAGACGGATGGTCTCCGGATTTTGATAAGGCAGACAACCTCATGCACACCACATGGGTGGATACAACCAATATGGGCAGACATCATCGTAGTCAAATTGTAAAACAGCCCGTACAGGGAGGCGGAGAAAACGGAAAACAGACTCTACAACTTCAGCAAACGGCCAATAGGCAGGGCTACGATGAACCTCGGCGATGAGGAGTCAAAGCTGATGGCTTGGGGATTTGTAGACGAAGAATCAAGGAGAACAGTAGATATTCTCTCCCTAAAGACAGGAGCATGACCGCAGCCTCCACCTCCAAACTCTCCTTTGGCGAAGAACAAAACGCCCCAAGAGATATCCGCAGACCCTCATTCTGTATTAGGTCGAGAAGGAGCAAGTATGCCGGAGACGTCTGTCCATATATCGCACACGCATAATCCAACTTTGACCTGACCAACATGAGCAGCAGACGAAGCATGCCCTTACTATCAGCACCCCAAGATATAGATGTAAGGTGGCGTAAGAGGTCCAATTTCATTAGTATCCCTTAAATCACTTGAATTTTGTCATTCAGACTCATTCTATATAAATATAATATACATTAATGTTTAAAAGTAAATTATAAATATGATTATATGATACAAATGTAAAATACATAGTGAAATTAGTAAGTAGAAGCCTACAAAAGCAGTCTGCAGGCTACAACCTACTGTAAATTGTAACGAAAACTATTGATAAAATATAAGAGAAACGTAGTTCTGCTATTTTATAAATCATAATGGAATATTTGTTTAATTTCAAGTATCCTCATATTTGAAAAATGAAAATACTCAAGTGAAATATCATATTAGCCTCTTTATATTTGTAAAAATACATTTAATGAAAAAAACGAAAAAAACTGAAAAAACTGAAAAAAACGGTTTTTCTCCCAACCCTACAAATGCCAAAAGCTGTATCCTGATGTTTCAAAAATCACTTTGAGCAAACCTTTGGAATAGATTATTCATTATTTTATCCTTCTTAAAGAATGCAAACGATGCAATATCACTCTCTTTTCTTATTAAAATACATTGAAATATGTAAAAACAAAAACATTGTCATTTTATTCCATCATAATTAATTTCATACTTCGAAAAATATTAAATAATTCTCATTATAAGTTCGTCAATAGAGGTTCCTAGTCAATTTTTTGATGACAAAGGCTGTTATAGCTCGGTTCGACTATAAGTAGCAACAAATATGTATATAATATAAATTACTTAGAACAATATTGCCTATGATTTGAGACATAAATCATGAGAAAGTAATGAGAAGTTTCAGAGATACGGCCCAAAGACGTCGCTAGCCAGCCAAAAATTCGAGCTTTTTGAAACTTTGAAAGCCCAGTGGCACGGTTTAACATGCTCCAATCGTGCCCAAACTTTGGCTATTGAAATATCTGCAAAGACTGATCATTTTGTGGGGTTCCTGTTGACAAAATTCAGGAAATAATTTTCTCCCCCCTATCACTGCAGTCACCCTAGTATGCATAATGTTATGATGGGCGAATATTAATGAAAAATAAACAAAAAAATGACCTTAAGAAACAGATTTGATGTGAATTAAAATTTTTTTTTTAAATTTTAAATGTTCTTATATATATATTCTAGAGCTATATGTTCTAGAGTTTAAAAATTTTTTTTTTAGTAAATATTATTGGTTTAATTAACAAAACAGATTCAGAGCAATTATCTGTATACTCTACTCATTGATTTTCAGTCTCAATATGAATTGACGATTTTGAGTGACTTTTGAGTTTAACAAATAGATTTATAAAAGTCACAATTTTTACTATTTAATTAATAAAACAAAAGATTCTTAAATCATAATATTGCTTTGTTAATTACAGTAATTCATTCCTTCTTAAAATATTAAAATATTGAAATGAATATTAATTTGACTATGATAACTAAATTATCAATAGTTTAAGATTCCCAATGTGGTGCAAAAATAGAAGCATTTCAGCTTTTGCAGGCGAGTCTTTCTTTTCGAGTTGTAAATGTTGTCAACTTGGTCAAATATACTCTCACTGAAGTCACTAGATGGAGTAGCATAAACTTTTTGCTGCTTGGTAAAAAAGCTGCAATGTTTCTTAAGTATATTAAATTCAAGATACTTAGTGGCTATACTTGCAAACTAATGAAGCAGGTAAGTTTAAATGCATTATAGTGAAAAGGTATGTTTTTATATAAACTTGTTAACAGGTAATCTGAAAGCTGGGATAATAGACAAGAAAATTGCTCCGACTGGCTGCATAACTGACCTCTGGTCAGCGCAAAACTTTCTAGGTTGAATTATCCAGCCACCAGACTCTTGTTAAAGTTATGACCGGAGTTTTATATATATATATATATATATATATATATATATATATATATATATATATATATATATATATATATATATATATATATATATATATATATATATATATATATTTAAAATATAAAGATATATATATATATATAATATTCATACACACCACACACACACACACACACACACACACACACACAATTACCGTAAGGTAAGGTTCCTCCTGTATTCTAGGAGTAAAGGTGACATTATGAATACCTGTAAAGAAAATAAAAAATGAAAGTTTAAAAATAATAATTTATAACCACTATGCATTAACCAATATTTAGTTAATAATAATAATAATAAATATAAAAAGGTAAGATGCCTACAGTACCAAACAAAATAATTTCACTTGCCGTTGCTTTTCTTTTTTTGGTTTTTGTTTAATTTTAATTATAAAGCTTTATTATTATTTTTAGGTAGCTATATATGGAAATTTGCTTGCCCTTAAGGCTTTATTGTGTAACATTTTTTTTTACATTAAAACTGGTTTAATACAACTCTGGTAAGTATTCATATCATGGCCACTGTGGGGTTGCGTTAATAAGGTAATTTTATTTTAAAATTAAAGATAAATATATCAAGCTAATTCACAAAAAAAAAAAAAAAAAAAAAAAAAAAAAAAAAAAAAAAAAAAAAAAAAAAAAAAAAAAAAAAAAAAAAAAAAAAAAAAAAAAAAAAAAAAAAAAAAAAAAAAAAAAAAAAAAAAAAAAAAAAAAATATAAATTTATATAAATAATTGTTCCAGTTGTAATCCAATTGTTGTAAAAAGTGAGTGTCATATCAGGCTTATGACTTTGTCTCTGTTTGATTGGATCTAGTTTATTTTTGTCACTGTTACACAATTATTTATAAAAATTTAAGAGGAAAAAAAAGCTGCAAATAAATTTTAATAAAAAAAAATATCAGTAGAGAAGTGGTCAATAAATTTTAATAATCAATTAATGATCTTATAGATCACTCAATAATTTTATCTGATATGAATGGGAAATGGCATGATAGTGTACACAAAGAGAATTTAAGTGTAACTATAAGTTGTTTGAGCAGGGTACAGAAGTCAGAAATAGAACTAATAAAATGTTCAGAATAATAAACACAAATGTTACCCTATATATGAGTAGGAGGATAATCAATTTAATACTGTACACAGGTTGGGAATCATTATCATAAAAAAATATATTGAAATACTGGAGGCAGTTCAGAGCAGAGCAACAAGAATGAGCCTGATTTTTTGAAAATAAGAGCTATAATTTAATTAGGTAAAGAAATTGAGAATGTTTTCTATGTAAAGATGATTCCTTAGAAGTTTTTCTTGATAATCTTGAAAAGAATGAGTTCATATTGGAACATAAAACTAAGGATTATAATAGGAAAATAAAAAGACATGTTGATTGGTTTTGAAGAGAGTTCTGTAACTGGAAATTGTTTTTTGAATGGTTTACTTAAATTAATGATTTCTTTTTTTAATAGCTTACCCACAAGCATTTAACCGAGATTTTTCAAAATGTAAATAATCTGGAAATAAAATGATTAGAGATAGCTATATATATATATTACAGATAAATTATTTTGTTTAAGTTTATCTTAAATGTGGCTTTCTTAATTAATTTGCATGATTTATAGCTTTTTGGGTATAGAAAAGGTGGGGCAATCTTGATGAGTTCATGTTACTTTTGAAGAATTTCTAATTTTCTTACATTCTAAAAATTTCAAATAATATAATGAACATAAGAAAACCATTTTACTTTGATACTTACAGCTGGCAACTACAGCCCTGTTCTGAACATTCTGGAAAAAAAAATTACATATATATATATATATATATATATATATATATATATATATATTATATATATATCTATAAAAAATATATATATATATATATATATATATATATATATATATATATATATATATATATATATATATATATATATATATATATAGGTATATATATATGTGATGAAAGAATTAAATAAAGGGTTGACAGGAGAGGGGGGGGAAGGGTTACAATAATTGAGAATGGAAGAGAGTAGATGATTTAGTTTTGGATTTGGAATCTGAAAAAAGTTTGAGAGTAATGTTAGAGAGGCTTGGCAGGGTGTGTAAAAGGAGGGGGTTTGAAAGTAAATGTAGATAAGAGTAAGATGATGGTAGTGGTGGAGAGTCTGCAGTGTGAAATCATGGTGGCTGCTAAGCAACTGGAACAAGTATCGGGGTTTATATATTTAGTGGTGTTCTCTGACAAATAAACCAAAAAAAAATGCAAGAAATACCCCCCGATTTTGCTTAAATTTGGTGTATAAGTAAATTTTGACTCCTGAATTCATTTTGAGAGTAGGTTGTCCTATGTTTAATGGTGATGTGAATAGTGATGAGTATGAGATGTGGAAAAAGAGAGTTGATGTCTGGTAGAATGTATGTGACAAGGAGAGTGAAAAACCAGCGACTGAGTTATTGCTGAGTCTGGGTGCAAAAGCGTTTGATTGTGTGTGCTACTTAGATTGGAAAGTGTTGGGCATGAATGCTATATTTCAGAAGTTAGATGAAAGGTAGCAAAGGAAAAGTAAAGAGATAGGTATGATATGATTTGTGAATACTTTTATATTAAGAGAAAAAGTAATGAGTCAATGAGAGAGTATGTTAATATCTATGAATTGATTGAGAAAAAGTGTAAGAAAGTGGGTAAAATTGATCTTGGTGATGATATGAAGTGCGTTCATCTGTTAGAAGGAGCGAATGTTGGTAGTAATTTGAGGCAAATGGAATTAGCCTACTGTGGTAAAGGCAAATGGAATTTTAGAGTATTTAGGGATGCGCTAGTTAACATCTGGTCTGGGTAAGAGAAGTGTATGAAAAAGATGACAGAGTGGAAGAAAAGAGAAGTGGTTGGTTTGTGAATCAGAATCAGAGGAGAAAGTGGACATGAGAGTGAACAGTGGGTGGATGGTAAGAGGATGAATATGAGGGATAAATATGGTAACATAATGGAGTACCTGATATATAAGTCAAAGTTTCAGTAATTGTGTACAATAAGGGCTTTAAACAGATATTTATAAAGATCACATAATACTCTAAAAAAATAGTAAATAATAAAAAAATAATTTATGGATCAGTCTCTTTAGGGAAAAAAGTTAGTCTCTCAAAGTTTAGAATTTTCCCCATAGACTTTTCTTATAAAAAAAAAACTGACTGAAATTTCTTTTTGTCATAGGGCTTATACAAAATAGGCCCAATGGAAGACTGTAAAAGAAATAGTAGCATAGCCATGGTTGCTAGTACTCCATCTAGGTTTACAGCAACATAAATCTATCTAGATTAATTCTAGGTTTACAGCATCATCAATCCATCCAAGTAAGGTCTCGGTTTAGGACCCTACTAGTTTAGGTTATGATATGTTTTGTTAAGTATACACATAGTAAATCTGTGTATACTTAACAAATCTTATCATAACCTGAACTAGGATGGTCCTAAACTGACCTTGAAGCCTGTTCAGTTTTTTTTTATAAGAAAACCCTATATAAGAAAATTCCAAACTTTGAGAGGCTATAATTTTTTTGCTTAAGAGATTGATCCATATTTTTTATATATATATATATATATATATATATTATATATATATATATATATATATATATATATATATATATATATATATATATATATATATATATATATATATATATATATCATAAAATGGGGGAAAAGCGGTCAAATATCTGCATTTTTTTTTTAAAGAATCATGAAAAATCGAAATTTGAAGTTACATCTATATTTAATAGTTTTTTCTCACATTTGGAGTTTCCTTAATGTTGTAGAATAATGAGAATAATAAAAATGTTGAAATAAATATTCTTAAATTTTTTTGAAAAATTCCATTTTCAAAAAATTGATTTCGGGGAAAACCGGTCATTAAATATTATTTGGTTTGTGCTTGTCCAAACTAATTATAATTATAATTCTAATGTTCATTTCCTCATGTGTTGTTCAGATATATTCTGGAATATTCTTTTTCCTATTTCTCGACTACCTTTACCTTACTTTTAAACTTACAAAAATTTTGAATTTTTTAACTCGCATCTTCTCACATACAAGTTCATTGAAACAAAAAAGAATTAGAGCAATAAATTTTAATAATTTCTAATTAATAATTTATAATACTTTCAACAAAAACACTAGAACTATTATCAAGTAGGCCTATGGGTACGCACATTTCCTGTGAACTTTTTGACGAAAATTTTTTTTTACCATATTAAAACCCTTCAAATTGACAATCAATTTTAATAATTTTTAATAATAATAATATTTGCACTTTTTAACAAAATAAGCACTTTATATTACGAGTATGTATGCACATTTCACATGAACTTTTTTTTTCCTTACACTAGATAGAAGAAAAATAGGTATAGAAAACATTAAACAAATGTCTTATAGTCTACTATACATAAAAATTAAAATAAAATATTAAAAACTAAAAAAAAATTGACATTTTTATATAAGTTTATATTGACCGGTTTCCCCCAAAATCGAAAAAACTTAACTTTAAAAATAAGCTTAATATTTTAAATTTTTTACATGGAAAATGTTAAAAATATACTTCCCAATATGCATCTAAATCGAAATTCTGATATCTTAATTCTACGAGATTCACCAGGTCTTAGAAATTTTTTTCAAGTTAAAAAAAAAAATTTTTTTCAAATAGGGGAAATTTTTTTGACTTGTAAGTTATTTACTTAAATTTTTATATATGGTTAAAATATATTCTATTTACTACTAAAAAAAACCTTTCTCCAATTGAAAAATGTTTTTATTTACAAAAATATTATGAATATTAAAAAGAGATATATATATATATATATATATATATATATATATATATATATAACCGGTATATATATATATATATATATATATATATATATATATATATATATATATATATAATATATATTATATATATATATATATATATATATATATATATATATAATAAATAGGGTCTGGCAGGGTGACCAGGGCCGCCTTTTTGTGGGGGTAAATAAATTAAAAAAAAAATAAATAAATAAAATATTTTTCCTCATTCAATAGCCACACAGTAGTACTACTACAAGTTTTACTTAGATTATCTTTAATTCTAGAGAGTTTTTATATTTTTAAAAAATATATTAGGGTACAAAATGTCCTTAAATAGAATTTCCCTTTTGAAAAATGTGAGTTTTATTAACTTGGTTATAAAATGAAAAATTGTGGACATATAATTATTTTTTCAGTGAATACAGTTGAGTATGTTAGCTTTAAACTGGCAAAGTAAATTTTTGTTCCAAACAGTATGTAGTGGTTAAATCACTGGGCCTAACTTGGTCCAATTCACCCACTATAAAAATGATGATGGGGTGAATTAGGCCACCATTATTATTATTTTATGTATTATTATTGACATTTTTATTATGAATAGATAATTTTAATATAATAAACAGTTACTTATATTAAGTAAAAATTAAAATAAAAAATTAAATTTATATGAAAAATATGAATTCCAAAAAGTGTCAAAATTTGTCCCAAGAATGGGATGAATTGGGCCACCACATTTTTATTCTTATTTTATGTATCACTATTGACATTTTAATTACTTTTTACTAATTTTAATATAAACAATTAGCTACTATACTAAGTAAAAATTAAAATATAAAATTTAATTTACACATAAAAGGGGAATTCAAACAGATGGCCCAATTCACCCCTTCAAGGTAAGTCTAAATAAGCTTTATTAAAATTTTAATAAAACTATTATTATTAGAATTACATTATTATTTACTTGTGTGCTTATGACCTACTATAGGGCCTTGAAAGAAAAAAAAAATTCCAAAAAGTGTATTAGGTTAAGTGGGAAGACGAAGTTATACATAAAGTGGCCCAAATTACCCCGCCCGATGCTATATAATTATATAGGCTATTGGGAAAGAATTCCGGGATCTAGGAATTTTAGTATAGTTAAATTAATTACCCCCAGAAAAATGACTGTTAATCTATTCAAAAATAAAATAACAAAATAGCAATTATGAAAAAAAGCAAAGCAAAATTATTGTGATATGGTTCCATATATATATATATATATATATATATACTTATATAATTATATATATATATATATATATATATATATATATATATATATATATATATATATATATATATATATATATATATATATATATATATATATATAGGTGGGTATCTATAAAAACTATTATATACTTCTACATATATATCTTCTATTTTAGTTTTATTTTAGGATATAAAAATTATTATATACTTTCATGTATATTCTATTTTTAGTTTTAGCAGAATTTGTATTTTTGTTTTTTGGGTCCTGTTTTTTTTTTTTTGCTATTGGATAGCCTATAATTATCAAATCTCTCT
>JABUQX010086827.1:0-15000 GCA_015478945.1 Trachelipus rathkii
TAATACCAGAGTCGGTATCCAATTTCACAGAACAGAGTACGTTTACATGCAAATACGCCTAAAAATCTTCTTTCGTTTTCCTGAAGATTAGCATTTAATATTTCTTTCCTATGGGCTCATTCATCATTAATAATTACAAATAGATTATTAATATTTCGATGTTTTCATATTTATATCAATCTCGATGATTTGAGGATTTATGACACTCCTAGAATACACGCAGAACTATGAGAGATTAGAGGATGTTATCAAACTTATTGTCCATTAATAATTTAAAGATACAGTCCTAATAAGTTGCCTTCTTAGGATATTGATGATAATATAAGCATTACAAGCTACTATATGATAAGATCTATAGCAGTGAGATTAATATGTATTTTAATAAATATAATACCTGTTTCAGCACATACTAATATCATTGGAGAGTTCATATACACCCGCTAGAACTACGGTTATTCACTAATCAAGCAATGAGAGCTACATAAACCCAACGTTATCATTGGCTAATTATTATATGTTCGTTTATATATTATATTTTATCTCTTGTTTGTTATGTCTCTATTGTTGGATTGGCCGTAACGGTTCTTTACATAATTATTATTCAGTGACTCATTAGATCTACTGATTCTCGAAGTGTTAGAGAGTCCTCGTAGCTTCGAGTATTCATACTCGGGATGGTAATAGGAGGCGGAGCTGAACCCGGACAAATCTACACACCAAAGTTCTGCGAAATTTGTGCTTAAAACTTATGTGTAAGATCGGGGCAAATAAGTTTTTAACGTCTTTTTTAAAAAACGGAAAATAGAATTCCCTCTCCTTCGGTATTATCCAAACATGTAACACGCCAGTTTGAGGGTAGATTTGGTGGTGCAATGTCCGACATTTTTGAAACGCTTGCCCGAGAAGAACTGACTCCACTATATGTAAATGCGCGTTCTGGCTCTGAGACTCTCTAGCTAGAGAAGACAGTCATTACATCTCACAAGCACTCAGAATTCGCTCTGGTTTGAAATTGATATTAATTTCATTCATGGTAATATCTCGCATTATCAAAGTCCATAGAGTATTTATCCATCCTATTACTTTTATACGCGGATTACTACTAAACTCTCAGGATGCGCGTTAGAGATTTTATTTTATATAAAAATCCAGAATTAGCATTTAATTCCGAATAAACTTTTTTTTCCTTCTTACTAATTCAGTATTTAACGAATCCAAAATTACTAAGTAAGTTTTCACTCTAAACTGGTCCTTTCCTGAAAATATATGATCATTCTCACTTTCTCCAGAAAGTACGTTTTCTTTTCGTTGTCCTTTTGTTTCTGAAGATAGCTATGTTTGGATGCTTTCTACATATACAATTAGCTTTGTCTCAGACAATCCCTCAAATTGTTCTCGATTTGAAGCGATGAAGGACACTAAACTGTCGTATAAAGAAACGCAGGTTGCAAGTTCAATATGCTGTTGCCTGGAGAGATTGACTTGCCTGCATTAAACCGATACAGAAAGTTAGACGTCCACAGAATGCAAAGGAGTGCTACGTTTCAATATTGTGTTCCATTTTGAATGCCGCGACGAATAATTCAAATTCTTGTGGTTTGTTTGTTTTGTATCCTCATCATCACGTATTTATTCATCTAAATGGCATGTGAGCAGAATTTCACGTAGTTGACATTCGCCTCATGCACTCGATGTGCATCACTTCGAGAGCAAAGACCATCGAGAAACTGACAGAGATCTTTCACAAAGGTAAACAGTTCCTTAATTACTGGATACCCTAATAGTACTCCATCTATGTGTAGGATATGAATAGAAAAAAGTGTACCAATGCCTGAAGACATCAAAAAAATGAAAACCAGCATCTAAAAACCATTCTGCGCATTAAACCCACTAAATTCAGGAGTGTGCAGAACAAGGAACAAATTCAGCTTCTGAGTTTTCTTCTTTGATTCTAGCTTGAACACCAGAGTATTTTCCTGCCATGTTACCGGGGCATTGTCGTAGCTTTGACCTCGACAGTCACCTATTGGGAAGCGTGTTGTACTGAAGTTTATTATCAAATAAACATCAGCATCAGTGTGGCACAATACCTGAACCGATAGAAATTGTTTGTTAAAGAACTGTAAAACACGCACTCTCAGTCTTGGAGTTTGATCCGCTGCCTCCTCCATATTACGCGCCACAAATAAAGTTAAATTTGATTCACTCACGCGTGAGAATATCTGGGTGTCGAATCTACGTCTGAAATACTTAATATTGAGTTAATTTGCATATTTTCCCCCTCTGATACAGCAAAGGAACCCTTCCCAGTCCATCAATGAATAAACACTCATTGAGATGTTAGTAGAAGACAGGTTATTGACAACATTAACCTTACCAACTTTCACCGGACGAAGATAAATGGACGCTGCCTAAAGATGGATCGACACTCTGCCAAATCTCATAACATCCAAGGAAATTTGCGAACATTTTGGAGGATAGATCACGGAGTTATTTAATCAATTTTCACTCGAAAAATAGGCATAGTCTCACGTCTGTTTGGCAACGAAAATTTCAGACAGCAACAACTCTACGTAAAACATTACTGAAGTATTTACATTCTTTTTTACTCACTAGATTGTGCACGTGATCAATATGTACTTGTTTTCGGGCTAAAATTGTGAGATGGTATAACCTATTTTGATGGGCATCACTTTTCTCATGTTCCAACCAAGATACGGGTTAAGCAATGTGTACCGTGAGACTCATTAATATTTCCTAGAGTTGAGGTTTCTCAGCGTCTTGGTATTTTATAATTATTTGCACACAGAGCAGTACACTCTGAGCCAGACCGATTCTGAAAACAATTGTCACCCGTTAATGGTTTTCTCCATACGTAAGCTTGTAAAAAATGCACTGGGATACAAATATCGAGTTCTTCCATCCCCATAAGACTCTTTACTTAAGATTTTATTTTTTGAAACCAGTGTCCATTGCATCCATTTTTTGGGTTCAAATTATTTTATTGTCTATTAAACGATGAAAACGGAATTCCATACCAGTTTATAAGATGCACAGGTACACTACTAGTTGGCTAAAGGGTCTTCGAGTGTAGTAGTAGATTGAGATGTAGTGAACTAGATGGCACTTCTGCTTGCTGTTTTTATTAGAGATCGACAATTTACACCCAGAAGTGTCCTTCTCAGAGGAAATATAAGGAATAGTTACATTCCGAATTGTACTCCACTATTGTATTTTCAGTAGTTCCATCAACATGTGAGTAGAGATTAGTTAGCTGTGAGCATTGGACTCGTCTTTAAAAATGTCCTGATACCTTTATTCATTTGAGCATCCTTCTATCAATCAGCCTTTCTTCTTTTCTGCTTTAATTTTCCGTTTTTGCGCTCCACTTATGTACCTTCTACAGATATCACGATCTCTTGCAGCCATTATCTATCTCTGAAAATGAGCCTATAAAGTTTGAAGCTCTGTATTCGACGAACTGTAATCCCTATTCACTATAAATCAGACTTAAATTGCAAATTTGCAACTGTAACAGAAGTGTTTCGTTTCGGAACGTTCTGAGTCAGAACGTTCCGAAACGTAGCTTCTGTTTTCAGTTTACTAAGAATATTCAGGGTTCTTGTAAAAGACAATTGCCTACGAAAGTTTTAAATAATTATTTATTATTGTATTATATATTATTATTATTATTCATCTATTAATATTATTATTATTATTGTATTAGCAATTATTATATTTATTATATTAATTATTCTTGTCATTATTAGTCTTTGTTATTGACTTCACCTTACGTGTTTGTTTTTGTTTTTTGTTTTTGTTTTTAGGTTTTGAGCTTTATCCCTTATCTCTTTTGTGTTGCTTAACCTAACTTGTTATATATCCAATATTAGCATTTATAATGAAATACGAGTACTAATTTTATTTTTCACGCATAATGGCTTCTTCAGACGAAAAATATATAATTTTAGCCTAGTTATATAACATGATATCTTTTATATTAACATCTCCTTATAATATACCTTATAGTTTATTACATAAATTAATATGAAGTAATACTATTTATATTAATTATTATCCCAATACCTATATATATAATATACATCACTATAATACTATATATATAATACATATATATATAAATCATATATATATATATTATATATATACTATATATATATATAATATATATATATATATATTTATATATATATAAATCTTTCTTGGACCAGCTTTATGAACACGCATTCGAACGTGAGATCTTAAGAGAAATATATATACCGAATTTGGGAACGTTCTTAGTTTTTTTCTTAGAAGTTAGAAATATTCTTGGGTACTGACAGACATTCAAGACATTTTCATATTTTTTACGATATTCATATTATCTTATATGTGATATAGATAAGGTATATGTATATATAAATTTATTATATAATATTATTATCCTATTTAAATATTTTACCACATATATTAAACATCTATTTGTAAAATGTATATATATATATATATAATGTAAATATAATATAGCTAATATATATTATGGGTATAATAATTTCCTACTTACCAGACTGGATTTTCTATTATCATATATATATATATATATATATATATATACAATATATATATATATATATATATAATATATTACTATAATATTTACTATAATAATATATTATATATAAATATCCAACATTGTAATATCGCAGTATGATATGTAGATCAGACTCTTCGACCAATCTTGTTATAGAATATATATATATAATTTATGATATAAATTAATATTAATAGTATTTATATTCAAATATATAAATTTAATATATATAATATCTATAATATATATAAGCGTATATATAAATTATATATATATATATATAAATATATATATATAATATATATATAATATATATATTATATATACATATTTATTTTAATATATTATACATATATAAGTAGTGATAACTTATATGTACATATTATATATAGTATATAATTTATATATTATAATATATTATATATATATATATTATATAGATACAGTATATATAGAAGATTATATATATGTATTATTTTATATATATTACATATTATTATATTAATATATATATATATATATAATAATAATAAATTATATATATAAAATACATAATATATATATAATGGTATATATATATATATATATATAAATTTATATTATAATAGATATATATATATATATAACTATTATATATATATATCTATATATTATATATGTATACTACACTAATGTTTAGATATATTATATATAATATAATATCAACTAGTTAATTATATAATGTATACTATATACAGGATACTATCAATAATATTATTTAATATATATATGTATCACTCATATATATACCCACCAGTATAGTGTATAGATATATATATATCTATAATATATATCTATATATAATATATATATATATATATATTATATATATAAATAATATATATATTATTAAATATATCATATTACGAGGTTTCCCTGCACACATACAACTCAATCAACTAGTTCCTCTGGGTATTGTTCTCTAAATTTCTATTCTCCCTTATACATCCCTTACCATCAAACTTACCCTTTTACCCATATATATATACTATATTATATATATATATATATATCATATATAGTATATGTATAAGATCTGTAATATATAATCCATCTTATATATATTATACTATTATGCAATTTATATATTATATATATATATATATATATATATTATATTATATCATTACTAATACTATCTAACCCTATCTATATAATTATAATGTATTCAATATTATATAATATATAAATATATATAATATATATAGTAATATATATAAAACAGATATATATAATATTACGAATATATATATATAAGGATATGCACGGTCAATATTGAAAATTATAACACCATATTATATATTTAAAGTATATATATATGGGCGTTCGCAGAAAATTTTCCAGGGGGGGGGCAAAGCTTAAATGACCATAAAATTATATATAAATAGTTAATAGTACCTCATGCCGTATTATTATAATATTGAAATAATATTGTAATAGAGAGAGAGAGAGAGTATACATATATATATATATATAGTATATATATATATATAATATATATATATTATAATATATATCCTGTATATATATATATATTATTAATTATATATATGTTATTATTGGTTGACTGGTTAAATTGTAACAATACAAAAGATTATTAATAATAATTACTAAATAAATTAATAAAAATAGATAGTGAAATTATTATAAATTATCCTGGGTAATATATATAACATTACCTTTTTTACTATATAAATATATCTATAGACATTATATATTATATATTGGTAATAAATATAATATCATATAATATTATATATATATATATATATTATATATATATATATAGTCAATAACTCATACTATATTCAATAAGGTTATACTTTATATATATATATTATATATATATACTGATGATGTTAGGATATAATATAGTAGATTGTATATTACACTATTATGAAACCTCGTGATTCCAGACACGCTGAGTAGGAGAGCATCATTTATATAGTAAGTTATGGATATGTGTAACACATTACTAGATATGATCAAGGGTCAACTTATTAAATGGCATCACGTTCGGTACTCGTCGTCTTCGTTTGAATAGTTGAACTAATTTGACGCAGTTGGAATACTGTAGGTGTTATTAGCGGGTATAAGTGTGCATGTATAGAGGAAGACATAGGGAGTATAGTCGAGAAGTTAGTTCTATCATCTGTAGGTAGATGATTGCGGTATCTCTGAGCTGTTAGGATGCTAGATATAATTAGGGTTGTGTTATTAGTAAATGTCTAATAGGTAATTTCATAAATTACAATCTAATCTTAGACCGCTGATAAATGTCATTATTATATTGACTTAGATGCCACAGCGTGTCTATACCAAAGAACTTGCTTCGGCTAAGAAAAATTGTAACATTGAAATCATTGATTTATACTTCAGTTTGAACCTTTCTCCATTTCATCACTGAACATTTCCTAGTCGATTTTCATTTTATTCGGATGAAGGTACAAAAGAAAGAGAGCCGTTTCATTGGAATCTGAAAAGTCTCTCGCTTCAAGGACAGGGTCCACTATATTTTAGCGCTCGGCTGGAAGCCACGGGAATTTTTCACCCCCGCACTAAAATTGAACAATAAAAATCTGCAATTTCAGCCGAGTTTTGACCCTACTCAAACACAATCACTGTAGTTTTGTGCTTTGTCTCCAAATTCTTTCTGAATTTTGCAAATAGTATCAACTTGAGTATTTTCAAGATTTTTTCAAAAACTATGTTTTGTATTTTTCGTATCACTTCCACATAAACTTACTTTACGAAATAACTTCAACTTGAAATATGCATTAGATGGGTCCATTACCTACAATAGTCACAATTGTTTGTTTTGTTTTTTTTTCGATTTTTTGAGTTGTGTGCTCAGCGATGTAATAATGGTTGTCCAATTTCCAAACAAACTTTTTTGAATATATTAAAATGAAAAAAATTGTGTGAATGATTTTTATCCTCTGTTTGGGCGAAGTGGAATGAAATTTTTCAAGAGGCAATAAGTGTAGTTCGGTAGGAAGATGCACGATTTTTTAATGCAGTAGGATATTTGTGTGCTATTTCGGTGATATGTGTTGTAGTGTTAGTGTTGTATGGTTTTGTTCTTTTTTGGATACAAAATTTTCTCAAATAGAAGAATAAATTTGTTTGTGAAATTTTTAAAAAATTTTCTTTGAAGTATATGCGTCTAAAAAAATTATCTCTTATTTCTAATGTATATATAGAGATGCATCTTGCGCCTTGATTATACAAGACTCGCTTGAAAAATTTTGATGTTGATACGGATGAGTTAGTAAAAGTCGTTATAGTATCTAGATTTTTTTGCCAGCTTTTGCCATTAGAATGGGTTCAATATGTTGGGTTTGGATTATATTTAGTAATATATATATATATAATAATATATATATATATATATATATATATATAATAATATATATATATATATATATATATATATATATTATATATATATAAAATATATATATATATATATATATAATATATATATATTATATATATATATACATATATTATTTTAAAAAACAATTCAGATCCGAATTCCAGGGGAGGGCAAGTGCCCCTCCTTGCCCCTATGTGGCGGACTGCCCCTCAAATATCAGTATATAGTATAGTATATAGTATAGTATATATAGTTATATATATTATATATATTATTATATGATATATTAATAATAATATATAGTATATACGATATATTTAATTATATATATTATATATATATATATATATTATATACATATATATATATATATATATAGTACATTATATTATACTATATATATTTATATATAATATTATAAATAATTATAGGTATATAAATAAATATCACATACTTACAATTTTATAATAATAATAACGATAATTTTTTTTTTTTGGGAGTTGATATATCGATTTTTAAACGATAATAATCGAAGCTAATTGATACATTTTCAACTATCGATATGTCAATATATAGTTTTATTAATATATCGATATTCCATTTGCAATATCTAGTGATCAATAAGTGTAGTGATCGTGTTTCTCAATATAGTATGCTGTCCAGAAATGCTACAGACTTCTCAGAAAAGGAATTTTTCATTGTTTTGAAGAATAAAAGCCGATGTTGAGATCCAGAGATATTAATAATGAACCTTTCACTTTAATTTAATTATTTTCAAGTGTACTCATATTTTCTGACTTATTTTCATCGTAATCGCGCTTTTTTAAATTGATTATATTTTTAATTTAACTTTTTAAATATTTTTTATCGCTACCTCCAATTTGTTAATTTGGAAGCTTTTTTTAGTGAGTTTCCAACATTTAATCGCCCAACTTTGGTTTCACTTGTAAAAATCAGGCGTTTGGGATTTTTGTGATTTTTTATTAGAAAAACAATTTTGATTTTTGATTTTTTTTGATTTTTTTTTTCTCATATTTCGTGACGTTCATCGCACGAAAATATATATACTATATATAGTATATATATATATATATATATATATATATATATAATACTATAGCATTTCTATATATATTATATTATAATATATATATATAATATATTATATTATATATTTATATATATATAATATATCTATCTATATATATACATAAATTTATACTAGTAATAATATTTATATATATATATATATATAGAACTAATATATAATCATATAATATATATATATATTAAATTATTTGAACCCTAGGCGTGTATATACTATGACAAAATCAGCGAACAATTTTGTTGATTTGGGAAATTATGGAAACAAGATTATGGGAGTAAACTAAGTTAAAGCAACAAAAGCCGACCTTGCATTGGAGTAATTATAAAATAAAAGTGTGAGTGCACTCAAGGAAGTTACTCACACACACACACACACACACACCCACACACACACACACACACACACACACACACACACACACACACCACACACACACACACACACACACACCACAACACACACACACACACACACACACACCACACATACACACAGGATTTCATTTAGGGGGCAAAGGTTCAGTGATATATATATAATATATATATATATATATATATAGTATATATATATATATATTATATATTATATATATATATAATATATTATATATATATAATCGTATATTATATATATTTATAATATATTATAATATAATATATTATATTATATACTATGATATTATATATATATATTAATCTTTCTTCTTTTCTGTTTCTTTATCTTCCTTATACTTTTCCCAAGAATGGAGTAAAAGCCGCTCCATCCACTGCGATGAGTTTGTAACCTTTTGCCAAACACCTATGTTGTGTAATGGAGTCATTTGGTTGACAAAGTTTAGCTCATTTTTTGCTAGATTTGCAAATGACCATATCTTTTCCACAAGCGATGGAAAAGATTTGTCGAATAGCGAAACCCAATCAATTCCCCGTACACACAATTTGTGACATTTGTCGATACTTTGGCAGTGCAATTCAAGTATATTTGTTCATATGCGGCCTAACTGACGTTATATACGGCTTATAACATATCTACTTGATAGAAAAAAATGTGTAGGTGCTTATCCTCAAATATACATAATTCTTGTTTTAAAGATATGGTTAATTATAATTATGAAATAAGGATTTAATTCTTCCAAATTTGCAAATAGGCCTATACTATATGAAGTCCTTATTTGAAAATTAGTTTTTTTTTTTTATAATTTTTTTTTTAATTATTTATTTATTTATTAACATCCCAGGCTATAGTACTTAAAAATATGTTTTTTAAAAACTTTTATTGTGAAACCATAACTGCAATTGCTGAAAAAATGTTTTACAACTATGCCTAATTAAAACTTACTCCTAGCTGTTATTATACTTTTATAATGTCCATATTTGATGACAAATATTGGTCATTCCCACTCAAACTTTTGCCGCTTATCAAACGAATTATGTAAATATACGAACTGTGTGTTACGCAGTATCACTGTGGACCTTAAAAAAAACAACAATGCAAACACCGCAAAGATTCAAAGGGTTGACAAACTCTCTCATGTTTGTGGTAAGCCGCCTAAGGTGCGCGACGGGCATCGGGAAAGAAAAGCAGTAGAGAAAGAACATGATCACAAGTCGAAAAGAAAAGCCCGGCCTTAACGCCCCTCAGTACCGATTAATTAGTGGGACCATACGCAGTCAGAAAATCACCCTAGAGCTTCATGAGCTTCATGGGACCCTCACTATGGTAGTTCGTCATGTAGGTGTTCATTGCCTTGCCCAGTGGGCCAGCCCAACCATGACACTCTTCTACAACTGCCTACCGCCATTCACTTCCTTGTTAAACATCATTTCCTTCTCGCCTCTACCAACTCACCATTTCTCTACTTCAAACATTCGTTTACTGAACCAATCCACTTTTTCTTCGGTCTCCCACGGTCGGTTCCCAAACACACTCGCCACTAACATCCGCTTAACCAACCGACTATCAATCATCCTTTCCTATGACCAAACCATCTTAAATACTTTCATTATTCTCTCATTTACCCCTTTCTTTCCACCACACAACTCTCTAATACGTTCATTTCTCACTTTATTAATTCTTCTCACACCTAGCACAAACCTAAGATTGAAAGATTGTTTCCATCCTGAACACTTGAACTTTAGATCTATACTACCTCTTTTTCCAGACAATAGTCTCACTACTATATTAGCAAACAACAGAAAGGTAACTAAACATACCCTCATGTTAAATAACCCTACGCCACACTCAAAGACCTTAGTCCTTTTACATTCACCAACCGATTAATTGCATCCACCCCCTTCCCTGCGCATTCACAATTTCCTACCATCAGCATCTGCATGTCGTTCCCTTATTATACATAACATAGCAAAACAATAATAACACCACTAAAATATTTTCAACTCAGACACTTGTGTCCAGCGTATGGCATGGCTCACCATCTAAACATACTTGAGACGGGATTGAGGAGTGCTTCCTCGAGCATGCAACAACCATACACCTTAACTCTTATACCACGTTTACTTTCAAGCCCCTCCTTTTACACACCCTGCCAGACTCATCTCCCAGCCATCCCCAAAAACTATACATTCAATTCACACCACACAGAACCAACATCATCCCAGCATATAAATAGTAGGGCAAACTCCTCCACTACACTCATCTCCAATAGTCTCCACCATATGATCTAATGTAGACTACCATATGGTGCATTGCTTCGTGTTGACACCCCCCACCTCCGAATTCTTTCATAACCCATCCATATATTAAATTAATAAACAAGGAGACATAACAAAACCCTGTCTTACTCCACTATTAATCCTACAATCACCATTGACACATTTATTCTTACACACGCTTTCACTATCCGTTCATACATACTTTTGATTCCATTCAGAAGCCTACACCAACACCAAATTATATCACTAACACCTTGCCATAGAGCTTTAATTAATTAACTCTATCATACGCCTGTTTGCAAATCCACAAAATAAAACCTAAACACAATATATTCTTCTCTCCCTCATTTTCTCAATCATTCTGTTTCAATGTAAAGTATTTGAGTCCACACATCCTCTACCACTGCCAAACGCACCTCTTGTTCTTCAATAATCAGTCCTTCAATCACTCGACGCAGTCTTTCGACCAAAATACCAGCATATACCTTCCCTACAACACTCAATAACTTATTCCCCTATAATTTCTGGTTCCTCTTTCTCTCTCCCTTATCCCTTAATACTACTGGAAGGAGTAGCTATTAACCAGTCCTCCCTCGTCGAATTCCTCTGGAATCTATATCCCTCTATAAACGCCTTTATTACCAACTTCCAATCCAATAATCACCATCTCGCCTCCGTTCTTGAACTAATTTCACCAGTACTTTCATCTTATACCTGCAGATTTACCAATCTTCAACTTTTTCACTCTACGCCATTACCTCCTCCTTACTAAATGACCTCATCCCCAAAATACTATTCCTTCTTGCACCCAAACCCACGCACATTCACTATCACCTCTTTCATTACTGTTAATATTGTGCAGATTTTCGAAGTGCTTTTTTCCACACTCCCCAACCCATTTCGATCAGTTACAAAAAGCACTTCCCATTCATGTATTCTTAAGCAGATCCCTTATTCTCAATCTCTTAACCTTTCGTGACTTCCTTCATAACCACTTACTATTCCCTTGTAAGTCCACCTTCATCTCCTTTCAAACTGTTCATTTCCTCTTTGTTTTCTCTCTACGTATAGCACTTTTAGTATTTCTTCTCTCATTCCTCCTTTATAATAAATTTCCATAGCATCTTTTCTTTGAAGTCTATCTTCATCATTTTGGCTTTATGAATAACATTCAACCCACGCTTCTTTTTTACCTTTAACCGCTTTCATCACCACTTCATTCCACCACTCCTGTTAACATTCTTATTCCTACTTTAGCACATCCACATACTTCTTTGCACTACTAACAATTGCTTCCTTCCTTTGCTCCCAGTTTGTTCAGAATCAACTTGTTCACATTCATTATATATTATATCTTATATATATATATAGTATATATATATATATATATATATATATATATATATATATATATATATATATATTATATATATATTATATGAGTATATCACTTTGGCGGCCACCAAAATGCTATCGACATATCTGAGAGCGCTAGCGAGAAGCTAACTGGTATAAAAAACACACAGTAGGTTAAACTTCAAGCCAATATGAAAACGAAACACATTAAAACTCTTTAGAAAAATGTATGTTTTATAATACGTTAGTAATTAGTAAATTAACTCTTCATTATCTATCGATTGATGTATCTTTTCAGTTTTTCTCCTAATAAAACCCTTAAAAACGTCGTCTGGCAAACATATAGAGGCTCATTTTTTATTTGCCAAGATTTAGGGGGCAAGAGCCCCCCTGCCCCTGCCACGCCCATGCACACACCACACATCACAACACACACCACACCATATATATATATATATATACTATATATATATATATATATATATATATATATATTATAATATATATTATATATATATATATATATATATACATATATATATATAATATATTATATATATATTTATATATATATTATATATATTATATATATATATTTTATATTATATTTATATATATATATATATATGCGTACATAACATACATATATCATACAATATATATCTATATAGTATATATATATATATTTATATAATATATATAATATATTTATATATATATATATCTATATATATTTATATATATTAAATATATATATATATATATATAATATATATAATATATATAAACTAAACGAGTATAAAACAAAATTTATGTAACTATTATAATGCACTTAACAATTATGAATGAAGCCACATATCAAGTGCCAATATAGCAAAGACTTATTTAAGGCAATTATGTAAAAAACGGGAACACGCAATCCAAAAAATCAAAAGGCAAGGCAACAACATTGAAAAAACTATAAAGTGGGAGGACCATAACTATAAACTTTATTAAATATGTTACTGAAAATTATGCAAATGAATTATCACAGGAGATTTTACTCTCCATCAGCGGGATTCGAACATTGGACTCCGCGTCGCAGAGTTAACAATAACCGGATGCTCTATAGGACGAGGAGTTACAATTGATTAAATTACTTTTTTTTATTAAAAGTTCTCATTTCACACATGCATTGCTTTATTTTCTAGGAGAGGAACTTTTCTAGGCAATTATTACCTAGGATCCGGAGGATGGAACCTAGGACATTTAATTCGGAATTCAGTTGCCGTAATATAGTTATAAAGAACTTTGTGCGGTCACAATTAAAAATTTTAAATTTATTAAAACATGATTTTATATCTTTATTTTTATGATTGTGCTTTAATAAATAGCAAGTATGAATTTATAAACATTTTGACAATTTTTTTACCTAAAAAAAAAAATTATTGATTTGATTTCTATATTAATGGAACAAATAATATATTATAGAATAATAGATCAAATAATGATCATTAAATATATGAATATTAAATACAGGAAGTAAAATAAGTAATGGTAAAAAATTTCAAAGAAAGCTGGAAAGAAAGAACGTGAATATCGAGCAGACCCGAATTTCCAAACTTCACACAAAATTCGTGTAAATACGAACAATCACTTCTTATTATGTTTTTATATAAGGTTGGTCGAAGCGCCATTGCGGTGAGGGTCGGGTGCGTTACAGGATGAGCTCATTTTGCTGCCGTGTGATGCGGCTAACAATTTCAGCCTCCTTGAGTAAACCGCTCAATAAAATCCGGTGAGGTGTGGTGCGTGCGGTGATTTGCACTACTTTAGGTTATTGGTGCGGTGTGGAGCAAAAACATGACGGGTAGCA
>JABUQX010086827.1:17500-28974 GCA_015478945.1 Trachelipus rathkii
TTGTTTAGATTTGTGAAATTTGGCCGTGAAATAGCCAATGTGGCAACCTTGAAAAGAACAGAAAAAATATTAATTCTTTCTTTATTTTAGGTTCGAGTCCTGCCGAGAGTGAAATTTTTTTTCGTCTTATTTATTGGCAAATTTATATATATATATATATAATATATATATAATAATATATATATAATTATAATATATATATATAATATATAATATATATAGTATCATATATATATATATACATATATATATATATTATATATATATATATATATACGTATAATAATATATATATTATATATATATATAGAATTTTTTTCAATATTAGGATCCATGACTGAAAACAGTTCAAGAGTTTTCACAGAATTTAAGAAATATAAATAAAAAAGTAATAATACAAAAAAAAATATAAGGGAAAAAAAAATCTGTATTTTTGAGTTTAATAATAAAAAATGTTTTTAGAAAACTTAGAAAACTTCATCAGTTTCTGAGTTTTTCTCGTAATTTTCTATTTTATAAACTCGAAGTAATAAATCCTTCAATCGAGTTCTTAACATTTCTTAATACTTCTTTTCCTTTATAAAAAGCATAATTTATCGAAATTGTGATTTTAATACATATACCTTTATGTATTTTGTATTCTTACTTTTAAAAGCGTCTAGAAACTAACGCTTCTTAACTGATTGATTAATATAATCGCAATTAATCATGCAAGTTGTTTGTATTTCCCTTAAGGTGATTGCAACTACTATAATTATGTGATTAGAAATTATATATACATATATCTCTTTAGTATAAAAAAAATATAAAATATTATATATATTATATATATATATATATATATTATATATTATTATAGATAGAATATATTATATATATATATATATATATATATATATATATATATATATATATATATATATTATATAAAATATAGTATAATAAATACTTTTGAACCAAAATCATTCATAAAACACATCCCTTCTACATATATATTGATATATAAATTTGCCATATTTGTGGGAAATAAATTTCATTCCCCTGATAATGTCACACCTGATATATATTAAATTGAATTTGAGACAAATTGGAGAATGAACTGAGAAGAACTTTAAAGTTCACTTGATAATGTCCTACCCGATATTGATGATATACCCAGTGCTGTTTAACTTTTTTTTTGTTTCCTTTTAGTTTGGTTTTTAACTTTATATTTTTAAATTTGGAAGTTTTGATGAGAACGTACTAGCGTCGAAAGGCCTAACTCCTTTTTAATTTAAATTTAAATTTCATTTGTGATTTTGCTCTGTTTCAGTCACAACTCACGTGGTCGGTTATATATAGTATAGGATATATATATAATAGTATATATATATAGTATAGTATATATATATATATATATATTATCATAGTATATATATATATATATATATATTATAGTATATTATACTTCTATGTATATATAATATATATATGTATATATCTATAGTAGTAGTGATTATATATATATATATTATTTTTGTTTGCCTTAAAAATAGTTCTCTTTGTAAATTGGTCGCACCAATTACATTTAAGAGCCTAAGTCTGGCAACATGAGTTTTTTCGAAGGAGTCTGGGAATATTTATATACATAAATAATATATATATTTTAGGTATAGATCATGAGTATATATATGTTTGTTGGTGTTGGTTGTATTATAGATTGTGTTTATAGTTAATATATTATGTTACTATTGTGAGTGTAGTAGTATATATTTATAGATTATTAGTGATACGGTTATAATATAATATATTATAGGTATATGATTTGTTTGTTTAGTGTGTGTAAGTAGTTGAGTATGTATGTATTTGTATGGGGTAGGTGTAATGTTATGGTGGTTAAGTAGTTATGAGATGTGGATATGGTGGTTAGGGTGCTGCATATAGGGGTTCTTTTGTCCGTTATTGAGGAGACGTAGGAGAGTAATATCGGAGATTTACTTATCGACTCTTTCGATAGATATTAGTTCGTTCTCCCTTAATTGCCGGGTGGGTGTGTTGTTAGCAGTTAATGTACAGGATTTGAAATGTTAAAGTATCTGTTGTCACTTTTCCGAAAATCTTTATGTCAAAAAGCATTTAAAGTGTTAACGTGTTATTAATTAAAATGCCGATTTAAGGAATATCTTGAATTTTTATTGTAGTTATTTAAACTTTTAAAATATAAACTAATCTTAATTAAGGATTTTGTTTTGGAATATATTAATACGCTAAAACTGACTTCGTAAAACTGAATCGTAGCAAATAGCGAAACCTTCATTATTGAAGAATTCTTTCAGTTATTCTTTTAAAACTTTTATTACTCTCTCTCTCTCTCTCATCTCCGTCGCGGGTCTCTCGTCGTATCTCTCGTCCTCTCGTCTCCGTCTCTCTCTCACTCTCTCTCCGTCTCTCTCTCTCTCTCGTCGAAATATATTATAATATATATATATAATATATATATATATATATATTATATATATATATATAATAATATAATATAGTATTATATATATATATATATATATATATATATAATATATTATATATACTATACTGTATATATATATATATTATATATATATATATTATATATATATATATATAGGTAGTATAGTATATATATATATCATATTATATTATATATATTATATATAGTATATATATAATATATTATATATAATTATATAATATATATAAGTTAATCAACTCACCATTAATTTTCAATTTCCAGGATATTTTCTTTTAATTTTTTGTTTTAGAATTAAGTTAGGGGTAGGTATCAGGTGGAGTTAGGTTAGGGTTAGGTTAGGTTAGGTTAGGTGTTAGGTTAGGTTAGGTTTGGTTAGGTTTAGGTTAGGTTAGGGTTAGAGTTAGGTTAGGTTAGGTTAGGGTTAGGTTAGGTTAGGGTTAAGTTAGGTTAAAAGTTAGGTTAGGTTTTTCTTGAGAGCGATCTCTAAGCCTAACCTAAAAAATAACCTAAAACAACCACTACACACACCAAGTCTATGTCTATAGAGAGGAAAAATGAGCTTTGAAACCTGAATTAAGTGAGTGATTTAACTCCAGTATAATATATATCTATATATATATATATATATTATATATAGTATATAGTATATGTATTATATTATTTTGTATATATATATATAGGCTATGGTGTGTTAGTGTAGTAGTATTTAGTATTATTGAGTTATGGGAGGTATGTTATAGTAGTATAGTGATGATAATATATATAGTAGGGGTAGTGTATGTATAGTGGTAGGGATATGTATAGTATTGTAGAATATTTGGTTTTGGTGCGTTTTTAGATTTTGTGGCAATAGAAGTTATAATTTCCTTGTAGTTATTTTAACAGTTTCATTAATAAATTAATTTTATAAAAAACCGAATTTATTGACAAATAATTTCTTGCTAGAAAACTGTTTCCGGGGTCGCTGGAAGCCGATTGGTGGGTTTGGATGCTTGTCTCTGAGGACGTTCTGCTATATAAACTATCTTGAAAAATCGATAATGACAATCGATATATCTTGTCTCCGCAAAACCGAGAAGATCAATATATATATATATATATATATATATATTATTATATTATATATATATATATATATATATAATATATATATATATAATATATATATATAATATATATATAATATATATATTATATCATATAATCATAAACGTCTTATTAAAACGGAGACGAAGAATTATGGCAAAAAATAACCTTCAATGGCAAATTCTGTAGTTTACGCAAACTATTTTTTTTTTTTTTTTTTGACGAGTCGTTAAAATTATTAATTAATAATATTATTTTCTGTTATAAATTTATAAGTTCACTTGTAAAAATGCTAATAAAGTAATTTTATTTGAAATTAATGAAATTTATGTCACCGAATACATCCACTTGGTAAGCAAACAAAATACAACGTAAAACTAGATAAATATTTGAAACTAACCTAGGTAAACGAAAAAAGGGCACACTTTGTTTGAGTAAAATAGCTTTATTAAAAAAACAAGTCCGAATAACTTTATTTATTTTATTAATTAAATAATTGTTTAATTAAATTAATTATTTTAATTGCGCAATTAACCTTACTAAATATAGCCAATCTTAAATACTTATAATTCTTAAAATTATAGGAAAAAAGTCGCCTACATCTATAATTTGGAGCACAACAAACAAACTAAATGGTCAAATAGGAAACTGGCAAGACTATATTTTTTTCCAAAGGTGGTCGGGAAATATCTGGACTTTAACGCACACAACACATATAGATATTATATATAGTATATATATATATATTATATATATATAGTATATATATAGTATATATATATATTATTACTATATATATACATCTATATAATATATATATTAGTATATATATATTAATAAGTAGTAGGGTGCTTGGGGGGAAAGACCCTGAATGGGGTAGTCAAACGGCATTCTGCTTGGGATCCCGCTCCTGGGTTACAGGAGGCAAACAACCATAGTGAAGCTAAAGCGGCCGGCAATCGGGCACAAACAGGCTTGTTTGGACAAATTTGCATAATAAGACCGGGGGAAAAAAAATTTCAGCTCATCGGCAGGACTCGAAAACCATTTGACAAATAAAGAAAATTATGATTTTTTTTTTCTGCTGTTCTTTTCCAAGGTTGCCCCCACAGTTGGCTATTTCACGGGCCAAAATTTCATCACCAAATCTAAACAATATAATTAATATAAGCAGTAATTTAACTGTCTAATTCACTGTTGATAAAGTTGATAAGTACTTACAACTTGTTTGCATTATCTTGCAATTAAATTTGAAAATTTAAAGAAAAAAGGAAAAGAAAAGTACAATAAAAAATTGAGAATATAGGCTGGGTTGACTCTGTTTCGCGTAATGGTACAGTTAGGGTGTGCGGTGCGCATTCTTAGTAAGTGAATATACAGATTGCACAAACTAAAGATCCTTTGTAATTTCAATTTTATATTATATAGTATAATATATATAGTATACTATATATAGTATATAGTATAATAGTATTACTATAGTATTATAGTACTAGGTAGTATATAAGTATATATATATATATTTATATAATATAAGGAGTAATATATATATTATATATACAGTATATATAATAATGTATATATATATATTATATATAGTATATATATACGATAGTATATATATATATATATATATAATATATTATTTATATAGTATATATACTATATATATATTATATATATATATAGTATAATAGTATATACGTATATATTATATATATATACTATAGTATATATATATATAATATAATATAGAGTGATGATTAGTATATATATATAATAGTAGTATAATATATAGTATATATTAGTATATACTATATAGTAGTTAGTGATTAATATAGTTAATATATATAATATAGTTAATATATATATATATATATAGTTACTATTGTTGTTTTAGTGATATAGATATTTTATTATCGATATGTAGGTTTTATGTATGTATGAGTATATATATATATATATATATACTATATATATAGTAGATAGTACTATATAGTTAGTATAACTATAGTATATAATATATATTATATAGTATATATATATAGTAGTTATATATATATTAGTAGTATATATATAAAGTCTTTTTAATTATTTTATTAATCTTAAAATCTTTTTTTTTTATTATTTCCATTAAAAGAGAGAAGAAAAAGCGATCTACGATTTCGCCCCAAAAACTCGACCATCTTCTTAAACAAGCGATTTTTTCCTCAAGTACGAACGCGCAAGATTTTTTGCTCTCTTGACACTGCTGAGGAAGAACTGAGTACTTTATAAAGGGAGTCTCTTAGGTGAATAGTCAAGAAGCTATACAACCGAGTGCCTAGTGGGATTGAAATATTGAGCGTTTACAAATAGCGACTTCGGATTTTGGGGATTGGGGAGAAACTTAATGCCTTTTGTACAAGCATACTATATAAACGAATTCTTCTTTTTCTAGTAATATAATATACGTATATAAGTATATATATATATTAATAATAGTAATATCGGTATATAGTTATATTATATCAGTGATATAGGTATACTATATATATAGTATATATAGTATATATATTATATTATATAAATAATATTGTCTACCTACTTTCCGCCAGATTGGGGGGTGATGGTTGCAGAAGCTATACACCAGGGTATAGCAGAACAAGTAGCCATAAGGACATGACTGCAAATCGAAAGAAAGCCCCCTTCTTACTGTCCACCTCTCATACCCCTTAAATGAGAACTCGCTGCAGTCAGAAAAATTCGCTCACGGTCCTTTACGAGAATTCCGAGCGGAACCCTGCGACTGTGGTATCTCGTCAATGTGGTGGGTTCGACCCTCGTTGGGCCTAAGGACTACAACCATACCTCCTGCGGCACAACCCGCGCTTCACTCCTGGCTTGCGCCATTCCTTCTTGAATCTGCCAATGACTCACATTCCCTTTCCATCGAACATCTCCTTTAAACTCGGAGAATCGCATTCAATTCATGCACTTTTTCCTTTTGGTCTTCCAACCGGTTGACTCGCCAGCACATTCACTGGCAGTATAATATATAGATGAATATATATATATTTATATATATCAGTATATATATCTAATAGATAGTATCTATATATATATATATAATATATATATAATATAATATATATATATATATATATTATATATCTATATTTAATAATATAATATAGTATATATAATAATATTATACTGTGAGTATATATATATATATAGATATATACGAATATATATACATATAATAATTATAAAATGATTGATTTATTCGGGTTATATATATGATATATAATATATATAGAGATATATATAGTATATTATACTGATTAGAGAGTATTAACTATAGTGAATTATTCCCTATTTGTAAGGAGATTTGTGCATTAAAATAATTAAATATAAAATTTTTGTGAACGAAATTAATAGAAAATTAGAGAAAAAATATGTTTTATAGATATTTTGAAAGGCTGGGTTACTTTTCTTCACCAAAATATATATGCCACTTCTCTATAGAATAAATTCAAAAAACTGACACTAAAGAATTTATTGTTGGTAGTGGTTGAATCGCTTGTTTTTTATTTCTTTAGGTTTCATTGGAGCTCTCTGTAAATCCTAAAATCTAGGGTGAGTGTATAATAGGTGTGTGTTTCATTGTTATCTAAAACCTTAATGGATATCCTGACGATTTAGTTAATTTTCGGAATTGTTTGCCACAGGAGGTTTTTTTTCCAGCGTGGAGGAAGATAGTTAAGAGACCAGGATTTATTGACTACAAGTATAAATTGTAATTATATAAAGTATATAATGTGAGATGTTTCTTTTTTTTCTTCTTTTTTTTTTTTTTGTTTTTTTTTTTTTATTTTTTTTTTTTCTTTGTTATACCGCATCTAAGTAGGTCTTGAAGGCATGCAATCAGGTCTGAATATCGCACGGAGTATCCACAGCCTGACATGTCGTATCTTTTCTGCTCCGCTCTCACCGTAAATCTAGAGGTCATGCATTAACCGAATGGCTAGCAGTGTCCGATTGACCCACTGCTGTAGTCGTTCATGGTTTTTGCTGCGGTCCGGACGAGTGGAGAGCCTAGTCGATGTGTTGTGCCGCACGCAATAGGAGGCTGCTAAAGATAGTGCGTTTGGCAGGATCGATCGGGTAGGCATCTTGTCTCGTCGAGGAGGCGGCGTGGAGCGTGGTTGGCGAGGCTGGTTAATGGGGTTCGGTTGCGACGTAGGCGGAGGTTGTGCTGGAGACCGTATCACAGCGGGTCGTCCCGGATTTATATTGAGCGGTTACTCAGGGGAGGCTGAAATTGTTGAGCTGGCGCATCACAATCGGGCCAGGCAGCAAAATGAGCCGTCATCTCTGTAAAAGCTGCACCCGGCCGGCTGCACGTCTGCAGGATTGGCGCATTCGATTTCCGAAGAGTCCTTATAGGTCAAAAGAGACATACTGTGGTTTGGGTGTGATGTTTCTTTTAGAGTGATTGTGATCGTCCAGTTTTGATACATTTTTGGACCGGATTTGTGTGGTGAGTGAGTGTTGGGCAGCACTAGTGTCTGGTGGGATGTTGTTTCTGCCTCCTCGTATGGTGATTGTGGCGACGTGCGTTCTTCCTGTGCGGCCGGTCTTATCAGGTCCGCTTTTCTGGATGGTGCCGGCAAGTGTCGTGTTTATCCATTACTTATTTCTACTGTTCGCTGGGTGATGTTAAGTATTATGATATTGTAATGGCTGTGAGGTTCATTGGTTGATCTTGATCTATGATGTTATCTTTCTAGCAGTGTGGATTGAACAGTGTGTTGCATTAATAATAATGAGATCTATGGGAATCAATTGGGTAAGATTCTTTTTTTTGGGTATGGATAAAAGTGTGAAAGGTATTGTCATAAAATGTGTTATATTAATTCATGTGAACGCTTGCTATTTTAGTTATGATAGCGGACAAGTCATGAGAACAGAATAAAACGATATTTATAAATCGAGGTGTTAATAAATTGTGAAAATTTTTTATATATGGGTCTGACCGTTGCGCTCAAAGTGCTTTACTATTAGCTAGTAAGGGTGTAATATGCGGTGGCAGGCGCTAGTGATTCCGACTGTAGAATGTGGTCCTGAGGGCGAATGGTTTCTTCTCTAACAGCTCTCTCCGGGATCCTATGTAAAGCTCGAGATTGCCCTAGAAAGTGAGATGTCCGTGGCCTGTCTATTGACGAGATAATAAGAAGGTGTGCGCACGATTGATGTGAGAATGAGCAGCTGGTTGATCGTTAAAAAATAGAGTCACTTTCGAGTCGAATTGTAAGCTGTCCTCGTACCTAAGGATGCTGCTCATCCGCGTTTTATTGAGTTGTCAGACGTCCTGCGGACGGCGAGTTCCAATGTATCGAATGCGCCGCTGATTGTGCACGTGGAGGTTGTAGTAAAATCTCCTTGACTGACCTCGCGATTTATTAAGCATCAAAAATTTTTTATAAAAAATTTAATTATTAGAAGATGATTTGCAAAGATGTAAAATAAAACTAGAAAAATAATAAAAATTCCGTAAAACGAAAAGAGTTCAGGTATAAGAATTGATTTTTTTTTTTAATTGGTTGCATAAGAATACAATAAGCATGACGAATGATGGGGTGGTGTGAGTGTCCTGGCGAGAACAAAACTTTAAGGTATGTATTGATTATTATTATTATCTATTATGTTGAATTCGAGTATAGTATTGATTATATTATGTTGAGTTTATTGATGTACTTATTAATTATTAGGTTTAGTTAGTGTATATATTATTATGTATTATTTGGCATTATTATTATTATTATTATTAATATTATATATCTATTATTATCATTCCATCATCGAATCATGCATTCATACATCATGCATCATACATCATCATCATCATCATCATCATCAATCATCAAATCATATCGATCTCGATATGCATCGAGTCTATCATCAATCATTCAATCATCGAATGCAATCAGTCATCATCATCATCATCCATCATCATCATCATCATTCATGCATATTAATCCAAATTAATTCGATCAGCATCATCCATCATTATGTTATTAATTATTATTTATTAAATATTTATTATATTATTATTTTGATTATGTATTATTATTATTTATTATATTATTTCTATTTTTTTATGGTATCTATATTATTATTCATTATTGATTGATTATTATTATTATTATTATTTTATTTATTATTATTGGATTATTATGATTATTTTTAATTATTATTATTTATTTACCTTATTATTAGTTATTATTAATTATACTATTATTATTATTATGCTGATTTGATTTTGATTATTGTTATTAATTATTCATGATTAATGGATTTAATGGATTATGATTATGATTATGACTTATTATTATTATTATTATTGATTATTATTAATTATTATTACTTATTATTATTATTAATTATTATTTATTATTATTCATTATTATTATTGAAATTATGTATTATATATTATTATTATTTCTAAAAACCGCAAGTATTAGCATTTATTTTAACGTATGATTTTGTTCCTTTTATCAAACCTTTTGAAAGTTTTCTTCTACAGAGAGAAAAAATTTCCCCTTTAATTTATCGCCTAAGAAATGAAATTAAAATTATATGAGAATTTAAATAAAATTAAATTTAAAGTAATAGATGTTAGACATAATGAGATGTTCATTTGACTAAACATTCTACATTCAAATAACATTAATCTAATTTTCAAATTATCTAATTTTATTTACTCCTATTTTGTTAGCTGATGCGCTTATGTACGCTATTAGTAATTGTTAGATCAAAATTGTTTAAAGATATCTAAAAAAGTTAAAAATTATTCCTAGGAGAAATGGTTCTAGTATTGGGAGCTAGAAAGTCCGGTTGTTAACTGCGTAGCCTCGCTTTGCGTCACTCTCAACACTCAATTAGTTTTAAAGGCTATTGCTGGATAACTGATTCCAAGAGCAAATTTCTTCTGTTAGATGGTAAGCAAATGATTACAGGAGGCTGATAAAAAGCAGGCGAAAAATACATCATTTTTATTATTATTCAATTATAGTTATTCATTATCATGAAATATAGTTATTCATTATCGTATATTGGATTATTGATTATATATTATTAATTATTTTATTTTATTTTGTATTATTATTATTGATTTATTAGTTAGTTATTTCATTATTATTAAACTTATTTATTATTATTATTTTTATTACTTTATTTATTATTTATACTGGAGTATATGTATATACATATCTTTATGTATTATGTATCATTTATGTCGCGTAATTGCGATTATTATTATTGGCAATTTATGTATTATTTATTATTATTGATTTATTCTATTTATTCATTATTTTATATTTTATTATTAATGAAATCTATAACTTTGCAAATTATTTTATTCCATTTTTATCTGCTGCTTTTGTGCGGTGATTAAAATAAAGGTGAACACCAATGAAATATATATATATATCAGTATTAAATTTAGAGCTTCACAACTAAATTTTAGCAACTTATACGACAAAATTTTAAGGCCCTTTTTGAACCAGGGGAGCAAGTAAAATGAAAATTAGAATCGGAATGGTTTGTAATGCTATCTGCTGAGAATTATCTCATTTGAGGGATTTTTTTTTTACGATTTTCTCAATTTTTTCCATTAAATATACGATCGGAAGATATATAAAAAGTTTAATCGCTAGCACCCATAGGCACGGCCGAAGGTGTAGTGCTATATGTTATACGTGTTAATTATCAATTATATACATATACGGGGTTCGAAGCTTACTCGCGCGCAGCTCGAGTATAGTTGTTACAGCGACGAGTATACGGCGCGCTCGTTTGCGGCAGGCCGCGCATTCTGAGTGAGCGGGTCTGCACATGCATTACATTGGCGCCG
>JABUQX010086828.1:0-7500 GCA_015478945.1 Trachelipus rathkii
GGGATCATTACGAAAATCCCACAGATCAGGTACACCACTATAAATAAACGAAGAAAATCTTAAACATCCCTCTCATTCGCGTTTTTTGAAGACTTTCAACGCTGACTCAAGAGATATACTTAACTACCGTTTATATCAGCATTTCACGTACTTGCCAAACTTGAGGGTTCAGTTGGTGGGACTGAATGGATGTGGTTACCACCGAATAATAGATATAAATAAAAAGTTTTCATAAAATTAAAAATAATCTAAAAAAATAATTTATAATAATAATAATATAATAATAATATAATAATAATAATAAAATAATATAATAATAATAATAAAATAATATTAATATAATTAATGATAATAATAAATTAAAGTAATAATAATAATAATAATAATAGTAATAATAATAATAATAATAATAAGTTAAAATAATTAATATAAATAATAATAATACATTATTTTTCCACTTTACCATCAAACTTCCCTCTTTAAAACGTGGTTACAAGGATGATTTGTGGTTTTAAAAATAAAGTAATAATATAATGTGTCATACAATTATTGCGTGATAGTATTTCAAATCTATTACATGTGGGTCAACTCTCGTAGTTGCAAATAGTTTGTTAATTTATTTTGTGCTGATTTGAGTCTCTCATTGAGGAATGTTATTGATACTTTATGGTCACTCCTCCATATAATAAGTGGCTGAATAGGAAAATAATAATTATACATTAAGCTAATTATAAATGTATATCGCCTCCAAAACTCGACAGTATAAAGGGTGAGTATATATATAAATATAATTAAAACATTGAGATAAAAGATTATAATATAATATATCTCAATAATCGTATTGTATACTGAGTAGGTATATATGATTTAATAATTTACTAATTATAATTATATATCTAATATAGATTATATATCATTAAATTATCATATGTTCATTTTATTAAAGTAGAGTTACGTCATAATAATTGCATTGAAGTCACTAGCTAGATTGCTATACATACTAGACTTATCTATTATCAATGACTTATAATTATCTCCGCGATATAACTGCTTCAGAGACTAGAATTGATATGACTTAAATTTTATGCGGTATACGGAAAAGATGGCATTTATTTTAAATAATATATATATAAAATAATTAAATATAAATTTATATATTATTATTATAATTATAATTATAATTTATAATATAATTATAATATATTATTATTATTATTATGATTATTTATTATTATTATTTTATTATTAATGTTAAATTCGTAAGTTAATATTTTTTTTATTTTTTATTTATTATTATTATTATTATTATTATTATTATTATTTTATTATTATATTATTTATTATAATTAAAATTTTTATTATTAATTAAAATTGTATAATTCCTAGTAATATATAATTAAAAATTTATATATTATTAAATTATTAAATATTTTGTAAGTTTTTATTAAATATAAATTAATATTGAATCTCATTATTATTTTATTATCATATTATTATTAATTATTTAATATATATATTATTATATATTATTATATATGTATTAGTAAATGTTATATTTTTTTATTCGTAAATTAATATATTATATGTTATTGATAATTTTCGTCCATAATCAATGTCATTATCATTAATCATAATCATAATCATACTAATTATTTGATTATTGTATTATTAATATTTATATATATTATACAATATATCATTATCATATCATTTTTTCTAGTTTATATGGTTTATACATTATCATTATCATTATACATTAATCATTATTTCATTATCAATTATCATTATCTTGTTATGTTATTGTTATTGTTAATTGTTATTTATAATAAATGATAATGATAAATGATATGATAATATATAATATCATTATCATTATCCATTATCCAATTTCATTATCATTATACATTTTTATTAATTATATTATTAAATTTTAAATAGAAGATACTTGTCAGAAATAATAGTACTACTATCAGATATAAATAATTATATATAAAAAAAGAAAAAATTTTAAGTGCACTAATGATATAATTACTTTATAAAGGTTTGTGTTGTGGTTTTTTACATAAATGATATTTCTTATTATTATCATTCCACTAATTTGTAAATGACAATTACTTGATATGCCAATGATATTATAGATATTTGGACTTGAGCTAAAAACTTTCTTATTAATATTAGTAGTCAATATATATAAATTCGGTTATAAGTTAGATTCAGGTAAAATAAACATATTTTCATTCTATTATAGTTTCTAAACCTTGATTAATCGAAAGTTTATTGGTGTAGAGGTGTGTAGGTGGTAAGGCTGTGTAGGTTTTAGTATCAGCTCAACCGGGTTGTGCCCCTCGTTGTAGATGTGTGGTACTAAATTTCTCTGTATCTTTCTATGGGTTTCGCTCCATGTTTTTTTGGTTTACACTTTGAATGTCTACGTACATCACTCAGCAAATATTAGAATTTTCTTTGCTCAGTTCCATACATTACTATAATCGATAATTAAGAATATAGGGTGATACAATGTAAATTGTCTTACGTAATTTGGTCATATATAAAACATCGGAAATGAGAACTTAAGTTGGTACGTTCAGATTATGATTCAATATTCTTTCCAAGATGTTTAATAAGGATACTAAAAAATTTAAATGTAAAGTTATACATAATTTCTAGTGATAATATTTATTCTAATTTCTGAACTTTATATATATTAGTGTGAGATGTCATCTCATATCGTACCCCCCTAATTATCAATAAATAAACTTGCGCATAAACTCTATCTCAAAGAGTTCTAAAACAATTAAATATATTTAAAGCATATTAATTAAACATGATATACTTGTAAAAATCTTATCACTCTAATCTAAAACGCACAAACATAGACGATATATAGGTTTGAGCGATTCTAATATTAAAGATTAAGTACAGAGACTGTAAATACATTATTTATGATCTTTTAATATAGATAGTGAACATTTGCCCTATCTTGCAAATAGAACCTCATAGTATATTAAAGATAAAATATAGATTAGGTAATCAGCGTAAAAATCAGACATCAAGATTAATTTCACGTGTTTTGGTACACCACTAATATATATATATTATATATAATATATATATAATATATATATATAATAATATATATTAATTAATAATAATTAATTATTAGGAATAATTTATATTATTCTAATTATTAATATTATTTAAAGCTATAGTGGTTTCTGACTCGAATAACTAAAAGGGCTCATAAATATTACTAACTTTTTCTTCCTCAATAATTTTTATAACGAAATCTTAAAACATTACTGATAAATAAAAACTATGAGGATAAAACATCCTATATAAATAATAAAATTTCCTAAAATTTTTGAGAATATATAAAATGAATGAAAAAGAATAATATATAATATATATATATATATATATTATAAGTATATTAATATATAATTATAGATATAGTTATATATAATTATATAATATAATTTAATGATTATATATTTCAATTATTAAATCACTTTAGAAAAGATGTTATCGTTCGTGATGGCTTTTAAGTAAGTTTGCTTTTTATTAATAAAATAAAAGAGTTAAAGTTAACGGTATGATTAAGGGCATATTTATTAGTAAGTAAAACAGTTGACATAAAAAGTATGATGTAGGTGTAGGTTTACCCATAATTATATTTAATAAGAGAAATTACGTAGTCAATATTTTTAGAGATAAAAATTTATATTTAATTTCTTGACCAGTGATTCAAATGAATAAAAGATGTAAATAAAATAAAATACGAATTATCACCAATAATCGTTATAAATATATATAGAACAAATTAACAGAATAAAACTGACTAAGGTTTGATGTAGGAAATGGGTCAATCACTATATTTAAATATATAATATATAATAATATTATATATATTATAATATTGTAGGAAATGGTATATTTATGGGATACTATATATATTTATTTATAACTGAAATAATATATTAATATATAAATATTATATATATTATATATAATACTATATGCATATTATCATTTATAACTGAAATAATTGAAGGTAGATAATGTTGTATACATAATATATTGCAGAGAGAAGATAAGAGTAAAAATTGAGAATAGAGAGAGAGAGAGAGAGTATATATAATATATATATTCTATATTTATATATAGAATAGTCGATATAGATATATTATTTATTTTTAGTAGATAGAGAGAAGAGAGGAGTTTTCGAGCGAATACATTTCCATTCACATAATAGACTATTTTTGGGGATTAGGTTAGAGTTACATCTATATAAATTGATAATTACTCCTAATGCACCATATGGTAATGCGCCCCTCTTCTGTCATAATTACATACATGTTATTCTTTTACGCTAATATATATAGGTTGTAGTATAGAACCCTCGGGGATATTTACACATCACATACTCACATAAATATTACGTTCGACCATGAGGGAGACAACACCTGTATTAGGTCATTATTACATTAGTGGTTATATATATTATATATATAAATTATTATTTATATATATAATATAGTTTAATCACCTTGGCGTGAATGTTTTTTAGGTGTTAGTGTACGAGATTTGATAATAAGACATATATGCTTCGGACGCACAGACCAAATACACCTAACTCTGCTCTCGTGTTGCGTAGAGAGAGGTAACCATTAACGGAGTATCTCGAAAGAATGTGCGATTCATATTGTTTGGACGAAAGCTATGGCTTTGCTACAACCCCCACGGCATATTCTCCATCTTAAGGCTCTCTCCAGCCTGTGTTTTAACTTAATTTTATGACAGATATTAAAAGTGCATAGCTGACCGGGGTGTGGCTTTATTTTTGGCCCCTATCGCTCGCGTTAAGTATATCATCGGTATAATCGCTCTCGGTCATCGTGAACGTCCACAATTTGAGAAATATAGTAGTGAATTCACTGGGGAATAACGCTAAGTAGAGGAAATACTCGTAAGTATCGTGTCCCTCGCATTAAACATATAATGTGGTTTCTGCAGAGATAAGTTGCGGATGGTGTTACCAGTATTTACTAGCGGAAAATACTGTGAGATTACTCATATGGTAACTTAACCTTAAAATATATTTCACGCTTCAGGAGTGATTAAACTCATATAGTGAGAATATTTACAACTGTACGCTTCCAAGTAGTTGTATAATCTACGAAATTATATTTTGAGATTGCCTGTTTTATTAGATTGACTGATATATAACAAATAGTATATATAGTTAGATATTATTAAGTTTTAAAAATCAAGTTTATTAATTTATTGTAAACTTTGTTATTATACTATTATGTTTTAACTCCTGAATTTTATTAGGTCGTTTGGTACTATTTGGTAAAGTAAATTATATTTAGTAAGAAGAAAAGTAAGTAGTGTAGGTATATATAAATATATAAGTATATGATGAGTAATAGTATAAGTAAGTTTTATTCTGATGATATGTATGATATTTTGTATTGGAAGAAATTTATAGTATATATTATGGTGTGAATTTTATGTTATTAGTGGTGTAGAGAATTATAAAATTAATATTAAATGTTTTTTAAATTATTATAGAGTTTGTGAAGGTGAGTATAAAGTATATACCTTGGCTTTTATTAAATAATAAAAATATTAATATGTGACTCATATCTGAATAGTATATATATTGGATGGAGAATAGTATGTAAATAGGACTCGGTAGTTGTATATATATTAAGTAAGGCTTCAAAGTAATAGTGTAATATATATCGACTGAATGGTTTATTCAATTAGGTGATAGTAGTGAATAAAGAGAGGTGAGTATCGGTGAGAGAATGCCAATCATTGAACTAGCTTCCTGTTGTTACTGTATTAAAACACGTATCCGAGCAGACTTTTTTGAATAATGATATTTGTCCAGGTGAAGAGATAATTAAGTTAAGTTAAGTATAGTGTGAGCAAGCAGAGAGAGAATTAATAATAGCTGTGAGGAAGAGAGTACTGAATCAGTATGTATTGTATTACATACAGTTCTCACATAAAAAGAGCTGGACTTCACACTCAAATGCTCAAAAAAGTCTTTAAAATTAGAGAGTGAGAAAAAGAAAGATCATTAATGAGATAATAGAATCAAGAATATGTGATGTGCTGTGTAGTGTTGGAAAAATGGTATCTAATGGAAAGTATATCTCGAGAATATTTTTAGCATAAAAAAGGTTATGTCACAATAGAGGAGTCCGGTAGATTGTACGTATAGTTAATCGGTTTTTCAACCCAGATGAATAGATATATTGCTTATGTGAATTGCACTTATTTAGTTGGTCCATTATTATTATGAGATTAGAATGTAAGTTATTCAGAATTATTAAAGTCTCGAATTATGATAATGAATTGAGATGATTAAGTGAAGAAGTATATATGGTGAAAATTGCATATTATATGATACATTTAATTCAATTTAATGTGAGGTTCATAGTGATGTGATATATGTGAACTCAAGATGGAACGTGAGCAAACGGACCCAATAAAGGAAGCATCTGTAAATAATATTTATGTATTGCAATATTATTATTATTATTATATATAGTTATGTTATTGCATTAATATTATTAAAAGTTAGTAAGAAAGAACTTTAATACTTATTATTAAGTTGTTAATGATAGCGGTTTATTCGTTGTTAAGATATGTTAGGTTTTTGTCATTGTACATTATGTTTAAAAAGATGTGATTATATAAAATTATATAACATAATTAACCACTTAATATGAGATAGACTCATGTAAGAAATATTGTGGATGTAATATATTAAGATAATATGGCTCTGTGAGATAAAGTTGAATTACGTTAGGATGACTCTCATATAAAACTGTGATATGTATGTAATTATTGATATGTATTAGTATATTAGGAGATGAATAGAGTATAACCATCTAATTAATTATGTAATTATTAATTATTATATAGTGTATTTATTTGACATTATTTTCTTATTATTTTTATGAAGGAATTACGAAAGGTAAGAAAGAGAGTATGGGGAATCTTTCAAAGATATAATGATAATAAAATGATCTTGGGCAATTTGGAAAAGAAAATTGATAAGAAGTCCTACCAGAGCTAAGAAATTATTTACCTTTGTGAAGTAATAATTCGTTATTAATATTAACTCATAGGATCTCACTCTCATTATTATTATATTGTAGTTGGAGATTTCTTGATTTATAATAATAATGTAATTATTATTTAATATAAATAATGATAGCTAATGTGATTCTTGATAGCTAATATAGTTAAAGTTCTTTAATGGCATTATTCAATCAGTTTATTATTTTTATGAGAAACAATATTCTTGTTGAAGTCTGTTCTTAATTTCGTTATTCGTCTATTATTGCTGATTAATTAATGAAACTGTGATTGAATGCTGGAATATTGGAGGTAAATTTGGGAATCAGATGTGTTTTTATAATTAATATATATACAGTAGAACAAAGTTTAGTTTGTGGAGGAATGGATGTATTATTCCTC
>JABUQX010086828.1:12500-15000 GCA_015478945.1 Trachelipus rathkii
CTGTGTAAGAAGTATAGATGTCGTGTCACACACACTCAGAAATATATCAGTATCTCAAAATAAAGAACCATAAAATAATGATACAATAAAAGACAACATAATATTACATAGAGTATAAATTTATCACCCATTAATATATGATAATTAATAATAATAATAATATATGTAGATTAAAAACTAGGGACTATGATAAAATATAAAATGAAATTTAATAATAGAACTATATATAAAGAACAATGAGGTAGCCACTACATCCTATCTTTATCCGACATCTTCATGCCTATATTTCGTCTCCATCTAAGTGGTGGCGGTTATGAATAATGAGAAAAGATAGGATAAATTAATAGACGTGCTAAATAATTAGATGGCGAGTCTGCGAGGTGGGTGGATAGTACATAAAGTGGCGTAAATGAAGTGAGAGTAGTCAAAAAGTCTATATGTATAGAGGTTGGGTACATCGGTGGAATACAAAATTGATTACAATTAAGGACGGACTTAGTGTAGTGTTATTGTGATGTCTTGTGAATTAGGAGTTATGTGAAGCCCGTATGCTGGTGAACCGATCCGTCATGTGCGAGAGTTATCGAATGAGAATAAGGTCGCGATAGTGACGTACTGGGGTTACACGGATAGGTTCTGATACAGGATGTGAGAATATTCGATGTAGATCATGTCTAGTATGGCTATGTAAGAATAAGTATTCAATGTGATAGTAGTAGGTAGAGTAATAGTATTATTATTATTATATTATCTCGATATCCTTAGTTATTATATAGTTGAGTGGCTATGGGTTATTTAGTGGCTTCAACTCTATAGTAAAAGAAGTAATCCAAGTTTATAATTAACCTCAACTGAGTTAAGTACAAGACAGGAGAGCGAAGAAGTACTTCGGTGGCAGACTATCAGATATGAGAAAATCTCCAATAACCAAAAAGAGAGAGAGTTATAATGCTTGTACAGTGTCCACGTATGCGAAGAAATAAGGGAATTATTACAAAAGGTTTGTGTTGTGGTTTTTAATAAGATAATTTTTTATCTTCCCAATTTTCTAAAACCAATTTTCTGATTGCAATAAAGTTTTGGTGGCTAAAAAACTTATTTTTTGTCAATAATATTCGGTTTTAAGTTAGATTCGGAAAACATATTCATTCTTTGTTTCAACCTTGAATCCAAAGTTTATTGGTTTGTGTGTGTAGGTGTGTGTATGTGTGTGTGTAGGTGTGTGTGTGTATGTGTGTGTCCTAATTTTGTTTGTTTGTTTGTTTTTTTTACACTTTTAATGCTGCGACCCCAGCAAAAATAATTTTCTTTTTCTCAGTTCCACATTACCTATCGAAAAAAGGGAACAAAATTGTCTCGTAATTGTCATATAAACATCGGAAAACTTAAGTGACGTTCGATTTTTCAATATTCTTTCCCAAGATTTTAATTTCAAAATTAATAATACAATTTCTAGAAATTATTTTAATGCTAAACTTTGTTAATGTTTAATCCTTTTTAATGATTTACCAAATGCTGTACACAAAGTACAGAGTACATTCAAATAAAAATCTGAAAATATTAAGATTCTAATATGAATTAAATAAATTCTAAAGCTTTTCACACAAGGAGCTGTAAAAACAATTTCCACAACATACATCTACACTCGAACTAACGCACAAACACGCAATCATGTTAAGTATATGTTCTTTCTAGTTAAAGATTGAATACAACTTGATATTTTTTATAATTCCTATCAGACCATTTGAACTATCAACAAATGATCTAAGCCTCATTAGGTCATTATATGTTAAATAAAATAGATATGCGCAACAAAACGAGATCTCAGACCCTTAACCTGTAATTTTTTCCTATTATTCAAATTAATTCCTTTTTCGGTAACAAACTCCCATATATATGATATAGGACTATATATATGATATATATATATTATATATATATATTATATAATATATATATATATATTGTTAATTATATAGTATATATATATTATATTATATATATATATATATAATATATATAGTATATATATATATATACTGTAATATACATATAGGTATATATATAGATAGTAGTAGTTTATAGCGTTATAATAATATATATTATTTATAGTATATTATATATAATAATATATATAATATATATAGTAGTATATTAAATATATATATATATATATATATAGCGGTATATAATATGTATATATATTTATACGTATAATATATATATATATATTATTTCCGATTAATCCACTTAGAGAGATTTATCGTTCGTGCTTTTAAGTAAGTCTGCTTTTTATTAATCAAATAAAAAGAGTGTACGTTAAGGGCATGTGTAAACAGGACTTAAAACGAGTGTAGGTGTAGGTGTAGGTTCTTATTATTAATAAAAGACGTGTCAATATTAAATAGAGTTCGTTTTTCGTTTTTAGTAAATGGTTGAAAATGAAGAAAGAATTATATTTGTCGTTATAACTTAATATAGAACCGAATTAACAGAAAAC
>JABUQX010086828.1:20000-21948 GCA_015478945.1 Trachelipus rathkii
TATATTAATTTATTATTATTATATATTATTTACTTATTCTTATTATATTATTATTATTATTATATAATTATTATTATTATTATTTATTATTTATTATTATTATCATATCATTATCATTATCATATAAATCATTATCATTATCATTATCATTATCATTAATCATTATCATTATCATGTACATTATCATTATTATTATTATTATTATTACTATTGATTATTATTATTATTATTATTATTATTATTATTATTATTATTATTATTATTATTATTATTATTATTATTATTATTATTATTATTATTATTATTATTATTTTATTATTATTATTATTATTTAGTAGTAGTAGTAGATTTTTTTTCTTTTTCTTTTTCTTCTCTTCTTCTTCTTCTTTTTTTCTTCTTTTTCCTTCTTTCTTCTTTCTTCTTCTTCTTCTTCTTCTTCTTCTTCTTCTTTTTCTTTTCTTTTTCTTTTTCTTCTTCTTCTTCTTCTTCTTCTTTCTTCTTCTTCTTCTTCTTCTTCTTCTTCTTCTTCTTCTTCTTCTTCTTCTTCTTCTTCTTCTTCTTCTTCTTCTTCTTCTTCTTCTTCTTCTTCTTCTTCTTCTTCTTCTTCTTCTTCTTCTTCTTCTTCTTCTTCTTCTTCTTCTTCATTGACTAAACTTCGAACGTGTAAGACGTATTTATTGCTTACGGAATACTAATTCAGCAGAAATAGCAGAAAATTTTAGAAGAGATTAATATATATATAAAAAAAAGGAAAAAAAAATTTTTAATTTCGGTTTGTAAAATTAACATTTTATTTATTGAAATACTATTATTTTAATTTAAATTTTCAATTTATTTTAACAAATTCTTATTTTGGTGAAGCAACAAACAGAAATTTAACAATGCCTGCTACTCGCTACACCTGTTCTAGCTGCAATATCAGCCGTTGGTTTTCAGATTTCAAAGAAAATATTCTGGCTAATAAATTCTCTGTTTGTTATTTCTGTAGCTTTGAGATTTCTATTAAAAATATTCATACTGATATTAATGAAATAAAGAATGTTTTGGGTGAATTTAAAACAAATTTAAACGTGATTAAGGCTCCAAAACAAATTGCAAATAATAAAGAAAAGGCTATTTTAATTAGTAAGATTGGTAATATTTCAGAAGAAATTAAAATTACTGAAAGGGCCTTAGGCTCTTTTAAAAGCACTTCTGAATCGCTTAGATTACCTGAGGTAATTAATAGCAATGCTAATAAAGACCAAGAAAATAGCGAGGGAAACAGGTTTATGAAGGTCTCTAATGGATGTAAACCTAAATTAAGGCCTGAATTTAGAGTTCCCGTTTCAAATCCCTTTTCCCTCCTAGAGGTTGAAGGGTGTGAATCGGAGACAATCTTGATTGGTGACTCTTTAAGTGCAGAATAATGAATGAAGATCGTGAAACGCAATCCTACAAAAGGAATGCTTAAATTGGTTCTGGGGGGAACAATAATCGGATCTTTGATAAAATCCTCCCCGTTCAGGATTTAAAATCAATAGAATAGCCTATGTCCTGTGTCATGATTGGGTCCGCAAAGATGGGATGAAGAAGGAGAACTACGACAAATGACCCTAATCGACAAATATAGAATCCTAATTAAAAATTTGAAAAGAAAGATCAGGTATAACATTTTAATGTTTAGGATTTTGCCTGTTGTTTAATGGGACCTAAGAGTTTGCCAGCAGAAGCATTTTTTTCAAAACGCAAGATTAGAAAGAAATTTGTAGGGCAGTAAACGTCTCTTTTGCTAACCTTTGGGGAAGCTTTGATGGAATGGTCAGAATAATTTATACAGAAAAGACGGGATTCATTTAAATGAATGTTGGTGACGCGCGATTAAGGTCGCACTAATTGAACCTGAGGTCACAAAAAGGCTAGGAGATATCTGTGCAAACAGGTTTTTTTCAAGAAAGGTCCAAACCGC
>JABUQX010086829.1:2500-5000 GCA_015478945.1 Trachelipus rathkii
TATATATATATATATATATGTATATATATATATATATATATATATATATATATATATATATATATATATATATATATATATATATATATATATATATATATATATATATATATATATATATGACATTCAATTCTTTATTTATTGAACTAAAAGTGATAAATCATAGTTTATCAAAAATTATCATTGTCTTCAAATCCAGAAACTCGTGTTTTTATACATTTAATCTTCTGTCTTCGTAGAAAATATATATTTTTCCCTCATACACTTCGTAGAAAATGTAGCAATTTTTCTGGTTCCTCCACCTAGATCTCAATTTTGACATTTTGAAATTTTAAAATGTCAACTCCAACTTTGATAGTACTACTGTCTTAACTTGCTCAAGAGCTGAATTCTAGACGGTTCCAGAGCTATTCCTCCTCTTCAATTTCAATTTCTTTTAACTCATTAAGATGTTATTTTTACACTCTGTGAGATTAACACTAAGAAGGCTGAGAGTGCTGAAGTTATTCCTCCAGTTGTCATCACAACTTATGCTCCTGAGCTGGCACCCTTCCTTTTAAACTGTTTCCTCATTGCTTATCAACTTCAACCTTTCCCTTTAGATGGAAGAGTGCATTCATCCAACGTTTGCTGAAGAAGCGGGACTCCAGTCAACAATCCAACTATCGTCCTTTCGCTTAAACCCCTGTTCTTCCTAGAGTTATCGAATCTATTCCTTACAGGAAGATTTAAAAACATCTTAAATCTTTTAATCTTATCTCTGATTGCCAATATGGATTCTGAGAATATCTCTCGACTGGTGATCTTCTTTCCTTTCTCTCCAGCTCTTAGTCCTCTGTTCTTCCACATTTCGGTGAATCTTATTGTCTGTGACGCTAGACATATATATTTAAAAAAAATCTCTGGCACAAATCTTTAATTTCTAATCTTTCCACAATCGGTATTTATTTTTCTCTTTGAAACCTTCTCTTGATTTCCGTTTCTGTCATTTAATGGCTGCTATTATAGATACCCATCATATATTCATTAAATCTATTCAATGTCTCAATAGCTCAAAATTCTGTTCTATTCCCAACTCTTTTATTCTATTTTACATCATTGATCAATCTTTATTCTTTGTCTCCTCTCCATTCTCAGGCTGATAACTATACCACTCATCATTACTCCTTCCAATTTGAAGGACTACTCATTCAACAGTAAATAAATGATGTTATGTGAGTAGTCTTGAAGTAATAGACCTCTGACCTTCTCGTACCTATAGTTGTATGAAAGAAAACATGGTTGTTTCCAATGCCGCAATAGCTCAGCTTCTTCATCTGTCTACTTGACATAATCTTTCAAATAACTATAATATATTCTTTGATAACACAACCCTAACCTTCTATTCTTAATATTCTTGATATTTTATTTTCTCGTGATCTTTGTTAGAAGAATTACACATGATGCTCTTTCTAACAAGTTTCTAGGAAATTGGGTGTTAGGCGTTAGGAATTTCTACTCACCAACTACTCGATTGCAAGCTCTGGAAAGGGGCGTTGAGGACAGTTTCTGAGACTCGTATTTCAGACGTTCTCTTCTTTTCTCCATCGATTTCTCTAACCAAGACATAACTTCTATGCTCAACTTTATATGATGCCCTTTACTGGTAAAGTCTTGAACACGATCCAATTATCTATTTTTCCCACTTCCTTTGATTTTCACAATTTCAAGCGATGCGTTTCGGAACATGTCAGGCTTCCAATTTTTCAAAAACTTTGATGGAATTTGGTAAGACTTTGTCCTTTAGTCATTGTAGGATATATATATATATATATATATATATATATATATATATATATATAGAAAGAAGAGATATATATATATATATATATAATATATATATATATATATATATATATATATATATATATAGGCAAAAAAATTTCATACTATTAACACAATGTTTTTTAAATCAGCAATTTGAAATTATGAAAAAATATAAATGATAAATGTGTACTGTTAATTTGTAATATATAAAAATTAGGAAAAGATAAATTATTTGAAGAATTCCTCTCTATTCTCAAATATAATTTTGGAACATCCCTAAAAATGTTTATTTATTTTAACATCTTAATAGCAATTTTCTGACCCAAAGAATAAATTATAAAAAGTTGATTGTTATCTTACTTTGATGTTATAAATTTTTTTAAAATTTAGTTACTAATGTTTTCCTCCTATTTATTTACTATCTAAATATATAATTAGGATGTATTAACTATATGTTTCCACCTAGAGCAATTTATTTTTATTACTTTTTTTTTCTTTTTTTTTTTTTAAAGAAAAAACAATTATTTTTTAGTTAATTAAACCAAAATCACCATGCTGGTTTAATTAAATGGTTTAAGCAAGAAAGCTCAATATATATATATATATATATATATATATATATATATATATATATATATATATATATATATATATATATATATATATATATATATATATTATGCTAATATATATA
>JABUQX010086829.1:17500-53535 GCA_015478945.1 Trachelipus rathkii
AAGTAAAGTTAGGGTTATGTTCTGGTTATGTATATTGGGTAGGTTGGTTTCTGTTCTTGAGGATACTGGTTGAATGTAAGTTGCTTATGAGTGTGTCGCCTCCTAGAGTGTGTATGTGTATGTGTTAAGCCTGATGTGCATTGAAGTTCCCAGAAAATATTAAGCTATTATATTGCTCTAAGGGGGATATATCTGGCATATAATCCCGTAAGCAGTATTGAGAAGTAGTTGGAGCGATATAAAAATTAATTAGGCTGTGTGTTTTTTTTTATGGATTTTTAAATCTATTAATTGGTACGTTGATACTTGGTCGTTGTTCTTGAGATGTTGTGCGTTTAATTTGTGGTGTTTCAGAATTGGATATTTTTGTGTTTGAGTTTGTTGTTTTTTTGTCTTCCCATAAAATTGTATAGCTAAGAAACTCAGAGAGGTAAGTGTTTTGTGTGAGATTAGATTCCTGTATAAGTGCTTTGTAAATATTGTATTTAATTAAAATGTGATAAAGTTCCTTATGCTTATTTTTTAAACCAGCGGTTCTCTAACTGTGGGTCATGACACCCGAAGGGGTCATGAGGCTTTTTCTGGGGGTCATGAAAACTCCAACTATATACTCAGTGAAACGATTTTCTTTATGAGCGACATAAGGTTGGGTAAATTAGTTTTACTACTTATATATATATATATATATAGAGAGAGAGAGAGGAGAGAGAGAGAGAGAGAGAGAGAGAGAGAGAGAGAGAGAGAGAGAGAGAGAGGGAGAATGAAATGAAGAAGGATGAATGGAATAATGGGACAGGATTAGGCAATTTATTTCAGTTTAAATTTCGATGAATGTGCGTAAATTTGTAGAGAAGCCATGATAATAATAAATTGATATTTGATAATTTTATATATTTTATTTTTTGATCCGTGGTGGGACCTTTCGGCCCTCCTCTATATCATCATCCCTCAACGTCCCCAAGCAAAGAGGGTGCCCCTCTCTCTGCTCGAGGGTCCGTGGGGATTTTTTTTTTTAAAACAAAGCAGGCTAATAAATTATAAGAATAATGGAAAATAAAAGAAGAATAAAAAATAAAAAAGACTTAGAAAAAAAATCAAATTCATAATAAAGTTAAATAATAATAATAATCTTTGCTAATTTCTTAAAAAATGTCATAATTACTAAAAATATTTTTAATTTTATAAAAATTTACCTAATAAATATTAAAATTCATAGATATATATGCAAATAACGCTAATAATAATAAAAAATTGCCACACATAGAAGAAAATACTCTAAATTAGTTGTTTTCCTTATCGAAAATTTTCCCCCAAAACGGAGTCAACCTCTTATAAATGTCATATATATATATATATATATATAAATTTATATATATATATAAATATATATATATATATATATATATATATATATATATATATATATATATATATATATATATATATACTACTCGTCAAAATTAACGCACCACTGGCTCATATGACGTTAATGTGGCTCCTCCGTTGACGTATACGAATGGGTAGCTAGTTACCTAGGGCTACATATCCATACCAGTTTTAACCAGATTTATAAAGTCAGTCTTGCACTACATCTGTTTATGTATATGTGTGTTCTAACCTCGTTACGTTTTGCACTACATCTTTTTGTGTATGGACGTGCTTTCTATCCTCGTTACGTTTCTGCGATATTTAACAGCGGTACGCTATCAAATTCTGTGCGAAACGTAACAAGTCTGCCACTGAGACATTTGCCTATTTAAACGAAGCTTATAGGGATGCAACTCTATCGAGAACTATGATTTTCAAGTTGCACAAAGCTTTCAAGTAGGGCCGAGATAATGTTGAAGATGACCCTCGTTGTGAAAGACCAATCTCGTTAACAAACGATGAAAATGTGAAAGTTGTTAGAGCTGTGGTGGAGAGAGACCGCCGGTTCAGTGTCAGAGTGATTGCAGAAGAAACTGGTTTGGATAAAAATGCAGTTCATAGAATTTTAACGAACCATATGCGGAAAATTTGTGCAAAACTAGTGCCGAAAGACTTGTAAGATTTACTTGAAAGACTCGAAATGGAGCACAATTTTTTGGATAAAGTTATAACAGGCGATGATTCATGGATGTTTGAGTACGATCCTGAAACCAAAAGGCAAAGTACGGAATGAAACACAAAAAATTATCCTCGTCCGAAGAATGGATATAGTAACCTACAAAATGAGCCTTTTCCAAAAATTTACTCTATATTGATCAGAAATCGTATTGCTCTCATAAAAAATGAATGCGACAGTTTGTTTTCAAGATGTGACTATCATTATAGGCTACTTCGACAAAATTTGCCTGAGAGAGTTTTTATAAGAGGGATTTATTTAATAAATCGTGATATAAATCGTGCTAATGTAACATATAAGAGACATTTACAGGAGAAAATTTATCATTTGTGTTTAGTGTCCCCGTGGGCCAAGTTTTCCAATGGCTTAAATGTTACCAATCTGTCAAATTATCAACTTGATATTTTCGAAACCCAAATATTGGGATATGGACTTGGTTTTTCGGTAGGGATTAAAGACTTTGTCTTCTTTTGGCTCTCATAAAAATTTATTACCGCTTATCGTTAAAAAGTTAACCAAGATTGATACTTTTCTTCCTAGAAGATTCATATGTGCTATTTCCTCCCTCAAAAGAAACAAACAAATTATCATTCGTAAGGCTGACAAGGGCGCTGGAATAGTTGTTTTGAATTTTGAGGATTATGTTAATAAAGTTGAAAGTTTGCTTGGAGATGAACGTGTTTATGAAAAGTTGAATTCCGATCCTTCTAGTTCACAAGTATATCAATTTAAGAGATACGTCAAACCTCTGATTCCCGCGGAAGTTTTTAAGAATGTTTCTGTCCCCAATCCCACTCTCCCTTATTTATACGGGATTCCTAAATTGCACAAGGAGGGCATGCCGGTTAGACCAATTATTTCTTCCCGTGGAGATGTTTTTTCAAAATTAAATAAGTGGCTTGCTTCTTCTCTCTCTCCCCTGTTGGGAACTATTTCTCCCTCACATATATTAAATGCAAAAAACTTTATTGAAAAAATTGACCGATCTATTCCATACAATCATTGTTTAGTTAGCTTTGATGTTACCAGTTTGTTTACCAATGTCCCTATTCCACAATTATTAGAATTTTTGACAGAGTTTCTGATGCCACACATGGTTCCAATACCCATAAGTGACTTCATTAAGTGCCTCCAAGTTTGTATGTCACAAAATGTTTTCTCATTTCGGAACAAATTTTATCGCCAGATATTTGGAGCAAGCATGGGGGGCAGCTTAAGCCCCATCATGGCTAATATATATATATAATGGAGTTTTTTGAAACAAGGCTCCTTCCGCGGGTTCCTCTTTATTCACAGGTGTTTACATGGAGGAGGTATGTCGATGATGTTATTGCCGTTGTACCTACCTATTTTCCAGTCGAACAGTTTCTTACTCAAATTAATGATTTAACCCCTACAATTGCTTTTACTTTTGAGAGACAGATAGATGGACATATTCCTTTTTTAGATTTAATGATAAAACAGACAGGAACTTATCTATCTTATAGAGTTTATCGTAAACCCACCCAAACAAACCAACTTCTTCATTATTTTTCATTTCATCCCCAATATATTAAGAAAAATATTGTTTATAACATGTTTCTCAGAGCATACCATTTTTTACTGATCCACCATTTCTACAACAGGAAATTAATTTTATTTTTCATACTTTCGAGAAACTGGCCTATCCCCCTTTAGTGATCAAACAAAAACATAGACATGCTTATATGAATTTTCTTGGTCTGAGAGAAAACTCCCCTGTTAATTTTGAAAATATTAAAATAGTTCCTTTTTCCCCCCAACTACTTAAACTTAAATTCATGTTTAATCATTTATTTGATATTAATATAGTTTTCAGTTTCCCGGAAACCATATCACGACTTCTGATTAACAATAATACCACCAAGCGCGAAGTATCAGGAGGGGTATATAAGATACCTTGTCTCATGTGCCATAGTTCCTATTATGGAGAGACTTTGAAAACACTTAAAACCAGAAAAGAGCAACATATGGGGGAGGTTAGAAGGGGCAATGCAAGTAATGCAATATTTAAACATCTGTCCGAAAATGACCACGTTATTGATTGGGGAGAAGCTGCTTTTGTGTTTTTTTCAAAAGAAAAAAGTTTAAATCAACTGATAGAGTCTTATTTCATTTCTAACGAAAATAATTACAATTTGTCCGAAGGATTTTTCAATTTTGATCCTGTCACTGAGAGATTTATAGCAAAAAAGGGAAAATCTTTGTTTTTGAAATGAAAAATTGAAGCAAAAAAGGAATCTTTGTATTGCCTTTTTCCACACGTGTACTTATAAATTTTATTTTGCTATAATAATAAGAGAAAAAATTTTTAGTTCCGAAGAGGAAACCGAGAGAATAGGTTTCGAAACGTAAACTAGCTCCCATAAAATAATACTCTTTGTTCCCTTTTTCAAATATTATTTTAAATGGTTTTAAAAGTCTTGTAATTTTTATAAATAGAGTTTGAGTGTTAAGTTTAGAACTCTTTAAACTTGAAACTTTTGATATATATATATATATATATATATATATATATATATATATATAAGGGTATATATATATATATATATATATATATATTCCCATAATTCAGATCCTTTATTTATTCATATATATGAGGTTATTCATCTATTCATCTCTGTACCAAAGATCCAGTCCCAATGCATGTAGCGCTTTAAAACTATAACAGCTACAGGAAAATAAATAACATTTTTTTAGATTTAAGCAAGCAATTTCATCTATGAAACTTAAAAAATTATTTTATTCTAATATTTATTAATAACACCTAAATATTAGTATAAATCTTAGGTCTGGCAAGCGCATGCCTCTATCAACCTTCCATTACTAATGCAGTAATGAGTATAAGGGTTACCAAATAATAGTGTTTTGTTTTATTTTACCTGGTTTTTTTTTTCTTTTCATTTCCTTTTTAGGGGGTTCGTCGACGGAGGGACAGAGGGGGGACCAAGTCCCCCCCGGCGGTAGGCCGAGAAACCCCGACTCTCTCCATCTTTGTGGTTTACCCGTGGGTATTCCTTTAGTTAGAAAAAAAAATCAACATTTGGCACCATTTGCGCTCTCCCTCGGAGTACTCGAGCTCCTTCGTATTGTCAAAAAACGGTAATTATTATAAAAATCTTTCCAACATTTTTATAGCAATTTTAAATTTTAAAAGGTTATTTTTTACTTTTTATTTTTTATTCTTCATGGGTAAAAAATGTCTCCTGATTAATAAAATTATATTTATTTTCGTGTAGCTGTTATAGTTTTTTAGTTACATGCATGTGTCTTTCGGGATGGACCATATATATATATATACATATATATATATATATATATATATATATATATATATATATATATATATATATATATATATATATATATATATATATATATATATATATATATATATATATATATATACAAAACCTTAATAATTTTAGAGCCACCACTGAAGGTGCTTCTACAGGCTATAAATCAGGCATTTTATTTAACTTAGACTTGTAATTTGTTCTAGTAGAGCATATGAGAGAGAGAGAGAGAGAGAGAGGAGAGAGCTACAGACAGACACTTACAGTACATTACCTTATACCCCCTATGTGGTGGAGGGAGAAAGAATTGCCAACAGCAAATGTTCTGCGAAAGGGACTAAATGGACACTATTAATATATATTCCCCCATATACTCCCTCACCTGGTGGAGAATAATTATCTCTCAATTGGGCTCTTTTTATCATACAAAAATATTCTTTCCTTGATGCTCAGATCCTCAGTTCTTTACTCTTTTGCGTGATCATGATGCAATACCTGTTACATAGGCAAAACAGGCCTCCAACTAAAATTGAGATTCTGCAAGCCCATGGGCATATCTTTTCAAACAAACCTCCCTTCGCTGGCTCCGGAATATTCCTCTATCCGTAATCACACCTTCGGTTCTAACCATCCCCTTCGCTTTTCAGACTTCAAAATATTAGGTTCATCCCCCACCGAAACAAATCGTAAAATCCTTGAATCCCTAAACATCAGACAACTCAACCCCTCTTTAAACACTGTTCTTTCATCTACACCTTTATCCATCTCCTAACCTTGATGCCTTCTCTCCTCTCTTCATCTTGTCCCTCTTTCATTTTTCTTCTCCCTCCCCCCTTTTTGCCATCTTACTTTTAAGAATTATGATTATATATACATATATATATATATTGATATATGATATATATATATATATATATTATTATTATATACATATTATATACATATATATATATATATATATATATATATAGTTATGTTATTATTACATATAGTTAGTTATTATTATTTACATATATATTTCAATAGCGATTTTATTATGTTATTATTGGAGTATATATTATTATTATTATTATTATTATATATGTTATTATATATATATATATATATATGTTATTGCTATTGGTTACATATTATTATTTTTATATACGTAGTTATTGTTATATATATTATATGGTTATTGCTACTGGGCTATTATTGGCTATTGCTGTTGTTATATATATATATAGTTATTTGATCAGCATATATATATATACATATATTATACATATATATATATAGCGTTATTATTATTGCTATTATTTATATTATTATAACATAATATTACATTATACATATTGTTGCATATTATATACACATACATAAACATACATATACATACATATTGATTATATTATTATATTATTACATTATTACATATGATATATATTATACATGTTAAGCATATTAGTTATTATTATTATTATTATTATTATTTCATAATACATATATATTATTATTATTATCAACATATATATATATTACATATATATATACATATTGGTTATTATTATTATTGGTTGTTATTATATATATTATATATTATTATTATTAATATTACATATTGTTGTTGTTATTATTGTTGTTATTATATATATTATTACATATATTATTATATTTCATATATTATTATATATATATTATTATTAGTTACATATTATACATATATATACATATATATGCGCTATACATATTATTGGCTATTAATATATATATATTTTATATATTATTATTACATATATTGTTATTATTATTATATATATATATATTATTAAGGTTATATATATATATATATAGTATATATATATATATATTGGTTATATACATATTATTATTATATAAACCGTTATTATTATTATTATATATTATTATTTCATATATATATATATTATATTATGCCATATTTATTTATATATATATTATTATTATTTATATATATATTATTATTATATATTTATACAAACATATATATATATATATTACATATAGTTATATATATATAGCATATATATGTTATATATATATATATATATATATATATATATATATATATATATATATATATATATATACATATATACATATATATATATTACTCTGTCATAAATAACGCAACTCTAGGTAAATATCACCTTCGCAGGAACGGAAGGCCCTCTAACCCCGGGCGAACTCCACACCAACACAGACGACAGCATTAGTGTAACTATGTAACCACCCCGAAAATCGCTGCAGTATTGTGGCTGTCATCGCGATAAATTTAGGAAAACATAAAACCACGTAACTAGACCTGGGAGAAGGGGGGGGTAGGTTATGTCAGGGGTATAATCGAGCGAGGATCATTCACGTCTCAGCGATTCCCACAAACATGGAGGATATTTGCGTCAATCGCCAAGAGATCGGTGAGTGCAGATAACAACACCCACGCTGAAGGGCACGTGTACCGAGCACTTGGTCGACGGTGTAGCGCACACAACGATTGCACGGGTGGTCCAACGATACCAGGAAACTTTGACACATGATCGCCGGCGAGGACAAGGTTGGCCGAAGGCCACGACACCAGTGGAAGACCGATTTATACGTCTGCGTGTATTACGAGAGCGCCACACAACCGCACGACATCAGCAGATACGCTGACGGAGGTACACGGCACCAGGTGAGCATTACGGTGCATCGATGCCCTTTGCGGAACATAACACCGGCCCCGGAGGCCGGCCATACATCCACCGCACACCACAGCACATCGAAGGGCGCGACTGGCATTTGCCAGAGAACACATCCGTTGGACGGTCGACGATTGGTCAAAGGTGCTCTTTACGGACGAGTCGAGAGTGTCTTTGTACGCCTGACGTGCTAGAATATACCGACGACCGACGGAGAGTTTCGCTCAATGCAATGTGCTGCAGGTAGGTGCTGCCGTTTGGAGGTGGGTCATTTATAGTCTAGGGAGGCATCTCATCGGGGGCCCAGGAGTTGCACACATTGATTTAGGCACTCTTTACACTGCAAGATCTAACACAGACATCCTCAACCCATATCGTGCCATATGTCTCCCATCGGTGACTCTTTTCATCCTAATGCATGACAGTACAAGACCACACAAGGTAGGACGGTTCAAATTGTGGCGTTGGAGTGGCCAGCATATGGTCCGACTCAAACCCCAATTCGAACATTTTGTAGATAACCTGAAACGTCGGATTCCACACCTGCAACCCTCCACGGACCCTCCCCGACCTTCTGGCCAAGCACTGTATGACGTGATCACATCACATCACTGTCCAGGAACATTCGCCCACTCATCGTGAGTTACGCGGTGATCTGGTGTCAGGTCATCCGTGCCAGATGGTCATGCACGGTATTGAGGACTGACCGCCCCACTGCGGCCACGCCGTACCTACCAACATTGTGTGTTTGCAGCGCCGAATCTCCGAACCCTACTGCGAGACCAATTTGGCTGCACCTTGGCCTCACACTTTATCAACCTATGAGCCAGGGAGTGAACTGAATAGCTATTGCCATTGTTCAATAAAGTGTCTTCACGCGTTCTTCAACCTTTTTACCCTCTTTTTCCTAATCCATTTTCTGAGAAATCCGGACGAGTTAACATATTATTATTTATACATACATATTATATTATTATTATTATTATTACATATATATATTAATATATTATTACATACATATATATATATTATGTATATATACACATATATATACATATATACGTTACATATGTATATGTGTGTATGTATATTATATTATATTACATATTATATATAATATTACATATATATATATATATATATATATATTATATATATATGTATATATTATTATTATATATATATATTATTATTATTATTATTATTTATATATATATATTATCTATATATATATATATTATTAATATTATATTATATATATATATTATTATTACATATTATTATTACATATTATTTTAGGCTAATACATATATATATATATATATATATATATATATTTATATATATGTATGCATATATATATATATATGTATAAAGATATATATATATATATATATATATATATATATGTTATGTTAATATATTATATATATATATATATATACATATGTTATTATTATACATATTTATAAAGAGCAAATATATAGTTATTATGTTATAGTGTAAAGTATATATATATTATTATTTTTATGTTATATATTATATATACATATTACATATATATATATATATATATATACATATATATATATATATATATATATATATAAGATTTTCAAGATCCCATTTAACATATAGCCTATTGGATTTCTCTGAGCAGATGATCACTAAGTTCCAAATATTTAACATAAACTCATAAAGAATGGTAGCAATACAGCAGCAGCATATGCATATTACAGTTATTATTGCTATATATATATACATATATATATATATATATATTATTACAAATATATATGCTTAAGTTATGCGTTATTATTATATATATATACATGCGTCATTGCTAGCGGTTATATGCGGGCGATATTGTTATATATGTTAGATATATATATATACAAAAAGGTATATACGGCACGTTAAAAGAGTAGAAGATATTATTATATATATATATATTATTATTAGCGTTATTATTATTAAGTTATATATTATTGTATTATTATATATTATATTATTGGTTAAGTTATATATATATTATTATTATTATATTATTATACAAAAAAAAAATATATATGACTAGAATAACATATATATATATGCAGTATATATATATATATATATATATATATATATATATATATATATATATATATATATATATGTGTGTGTGTGTGTGTATGTAAGTGTGTGTGAGTGTGAGTGTGAGTGTGGGTGTGGGTGTGGGTGTGCCTATTTGAGTGTGTGCGCGTGTGCGCGTGTGCGCGTGTGCGCGTGTATATGTGTGTCTGTGTTAAAAAGTTTCTCTGTTGAATATACATGTTTCATTCTCAACCAACCAAATCTCCGATTATGTTTCGTCTGAAGCCTCTATTTGTTTCTATCTCAGTCATAAAATTTTCATCACCCCGACCTCTAGGAGCGTGTCTCTGGTGCTTAAAACTGATCTTCTCTTTGTGTACATTTTTGCTGATCATTTTTTCAATGCTTCTCAGTGTTTTTATTTTTTAACCATTAATTTATTTATATTTATCCTTGTCAGAATTGTTCACCTTAATTGTTTAATTGTTTTGTTTTTCAAATTTTTTTTTAAAATTTCCTAGCTTATAGTCTTTTAAAATTGTTTGATTGTGCATTCTGTAAAGAGTTTATACTTTTGTTGCTACTTGTAACCTTTAACCCCTAATGGTATAGTAATTTACCGTTTTGTAATTTCGATCTTTAGATACCTGATGATGAACATTATATGTTCGAAACGTAGTGCAGTAATAAAGAATTGGTAATCGGATGTCCTTGGTATCCTGTTTCGTCATATTGTTTTTGATATATATCTATATATATATATATATCTATATATATATATATAAGATGTTGTTATATATATATATATATATATTATATATAGCACACTGAAATTTTGAATTTGAAGCAAAGGTTAGCGTTGCTATTAAGTTATATGTTATATATTATATATATAGTTATATAGTTATATATATATATATATATATATAAAGTTAAGGTATGATATATTGAGCGCAGTGTAGGTGCGATATGAAGATGGTTATATATGTTGGTTATTATTGTTGCCATATATACTTCATATAGTTACAACACATATATATTTTATTAATATTTCATATTTTATATTTCATATTTCTTATATCTATATTTATATTTATTATTTTATGCATATTATATATATATATTATTATATATATTGTTATTATATATATATATATATATATATATTATTATATATTATTATATTATATATATTATTGTTATATATATTGTTATATTATTACCATTATTATTATATATATATATATATATTATTATATATATATATATATATATTTTATATTTATGTTATTTATATATTTCTATATATTTATATATTTATATATTTATATATTTATATATTTATATATTATTTATATATTTATATATATAGTATATATATATATATATATATATATACAGTTATATATATATATATATATATATATATATATATATATATTTATATATATATATATATATATATATATATATATATATAGGGGTTCTGAAATTGCGGATATAACGATCAACTTCATTTTTTCCTTTTAAACCTTTGTCTCCTCAAAATCCACTGTTTGTATACGTTTTTTCAGCATCATTCATGTTGAGAGAGAAAATAACTAGAGTTGAAAAATTCTAACTCTCATCTCTCATCCTTTCTGCAGTTTTCATTTAAATCAGAATCTTTCCAAATATATTATTCGACGAGGAACGCATTTTCACTTAGCTAAAGTTTTCAGAGATTTTTGATTTCCTACTGATAAATCTCCTAGCTTCTTATCAAAAGTATCTCTAACAACAACTACAAATTAGCTTTTGCACCTCATATTCGCAAAGATTTTGCTGTTGTTAATACTCTTACTTAAAGACTAATAATCCCTTTGGCTTTCTTTTTTTCGTTCTAATGTGACTTTTAATTACCTTGGTCAGATGCATGGGCACCAGAAAATATGAAAGTTAAGAAAGATAGCTCCTCAGTTGGCAATCCTCATTCCTTCTTATAAATTAGTTTTTGCACCTCATATTCGCAAATATTGTTTTATTGTTAATACTCCTACAGGAAGACACTAATTCCTTTGGCTTCCTTTATTTTCCCTCTAATATGACTTGAACTACCTTGGTCAGGTGCATGGGCTCCAGAAAATATGAAAGTTAAGAAGGAAAGTTTTTACACGCGTGTTTACTAATTCTTCCTTTTCCACGAATTGGGAAGTCCAGAAATTATAATGAAATGTGGGTACTAAAGGGCGTAGATATTTTAACATTTATACCTCATTATGGTCGGTACAAATGTTATTAAATAAGTCGAGTATATATATATATATATATATATAAATAGTAATATATATATATATATATAAATATATATATATATATATATATATATATATATATATATATATATATATATATATATATATATATTAAGATATATATATATATATATATATAATATATATATGTTGTTGGTTATAGTATATATATATATATACATGTTATATATACTACAATATATATAGCAGCAGAAGAGAGCAGCATATAAGTTGCTAATATATTATATATATATATATATATATATTATATATATATATATAAACAACAACAACAATAAACAACAAACTTAATTACGGTGCTGATGATGGGTTACGTATTTTAACCAAGAAAGGTCTAATAAATGTTGTTCGTTGCTTTCGTCTCCTATCTCATATATATATATATATATATATATATGTTGGAAGATAGTAAGTTATATATATATATATATATATATATATATAAGTTATATATATATATATATATATATAGCATATATATATATATATATATATATATATATATATATAGGGCTATGCCCCCGTGAGGTATGAACTTTATTATAACAGTTTTAAAAAAAAAAAAAAAATATATATATATATATATATATATATATATATATATATATATATATATATATAGTGTGTGTGTATAGGTGTGTTTGTGTGTGTGGGGGGGAATGAACCCCTAGCAATGTACGGCTGCAGCTCTTGTAGCAGTATGTCGCTCATTTGACACCACCTCGTACTATGCAAGGTTTGAAGTTTAGAATAATAATAATAATAATAATAATAATAATAATAATAATAATAATAATAATAATAATTAATAATATTAATAATATTAATAATATTAATAATATTAATAATATTAATATTAATAATTATAATAATGTATGTGTGCTTCCTATTTCGCAGTTAGTGAGGTGTTATTTATAGGTATAGTCTATTTTTTTCATCTTTTAACCTCGTTTCTCGTTGTTCTGGCAACCGTTAACGTCCATTATAATTATCACTATATACACACTGGCAGGTGAGCGATGCGCTATACGCATCATTGCACGCGCACCTTCTCGGCATCCCGATTAGTTCTCTTGAATCTCACGTCGACTTGGTAGTGCAGCGCGAGAGTGTCAGATCTATAGATCTTTGCAACTGCTCATCTGACACGTCCTTTGAGCCAAGGCGCCATATCCATTCTCTAGATTGTCAAATCATTCGAGTTTATATTAGTAAGGCTCCAAGCTTATATTGATTTCGTCTAAAAACATTTAGAGAGAGATAGACAATAAATGTACTAATATAATTTTTGATTGCCATGCTATCGCATTAGACGTTAGTGTAATTCAATCAGAGCTGGTAAAAACTAAGTCCCTTAGGGGTACATGATGTTTCACTGTGTTTGCGAAGTTCATGGCTCTAAATGCATGACAAGACAGTCAATAATCTCGAGTGAACTTGCAACTATAGGTGAGACTATTATCACCTTACTCATCGATGAGTATTTGAGACCAGTATAAGGTTATATGACCGCTATGGCTCTACATCTAAAGTATAAACACATATTTCTATAAAACATCTACACACTTATCTTATAGTCGTAATAATATATCTAATATACTTACTATACTCACATACAGCATATAGACACTTATACTAACTATAACCTACTAATATACACTTAACCCTTACATCAATATCAATCAATATATATAAATAATATATATATTTTATTATATATATATTATATATATATATTATATAAATTACTAGTCGTGTTACTATATATATATATAATATATCATAATATATATAACTACAATAAATATATATTATATATATATTATATATATATATATATACTTATAAATATATATATATATATATAGTATTATATATATATACTATATATATATTAATATATATAATATTATTAATATAATATATATATAATCATATATATTAATATATTATTATTTACTTATATAGGCATTGCATGTGTATATAATTAATATTATTGTCAGACCATATGATGCGAGCGAGGAACGCACAAGCAAATATTGCGCCCTGAGCGCGCCGCCGGCCAGTGATCAGGGTAACGCGGTTAATATATTGCTAGACTTATATTATTAATAGCGGGAGTCATAATATAGCTCACAGTATCGTAGGTCAGGTGAGAATATACAACTAGTACGGAGAATATATATTGCTGATCTGCAGGCGACATACTGCGGCACGGGAGCTAGTGATAGATACGGGCGGGAAACTGATCACACATTACAGCTGAGTGCTGAGGGTGATTATGCTATGCCTTTAGCGGGTATGATCATCATGCATGCGTATATAAATCCATCCCTGGGTTCAGCTGCAAATTAAGCATCACCATTGATATAAACAATATTTAAAGGTAATAAACAAATTAATCATCTAATTCCTACAGTAAATTACATTTGAATCTGAGAAGCTAAAGGAAACCACTATATCATAGTTATCATGTAAATCACTCGGCTTGTAATAAGTTGATCAGATTTCTGCTTGCATTCTATATTGCCACGAAGAAGGAGCAAGAGTAGTATGAGAGAGAAGTATGAAGTAGAATGAGAGAGAGAATAAAAAATAATAGGTTTAAAAAAAGGAGAGAAGTGAAGTAGTGAGAGAGACTGAGTAGAGAGAGAGGATGACAGGCGAGAATTCTGAGGTCTATTTAATATTCAGGACTCCATTTTCTTATGGACCGGCTTCTCTGCTTCAATCTTTAACATCATTGAACAAACAACTTCACAGTCAAAAACAGTGAGTAACCATAAAACCATTTAACAGGAGAGCAGCAAACGATCAAGCAATACATAGAGACAACACACAGCTGCACAGAACCAACACAGCAACAGACAGCTAATCAACCAAGAACAACGACAAAACCATTTACAAGCTCACATGCTAATTCTACACAAGTATATCTATATATATTATCCTGAAAATGGCAACTTCCCGTGAGTAACAATGTAGGCGTCAAAAACTGCGAATTCCACAGGGATAGCAAACAGAGTACTCTACTCAGCACAAGGAACATCCACTATTTAACGACTAGCAACAGAGAGAAGCAAGACAACAACAACATCAGCTATCTGGACTCTAATCAAGCTACTTAGACAGGAGAGCAAGCTTGAGTCACCGCGTTCCTAAAGATAAAAAATAATCAAGGCTTATAGGGAATTGTGGTTTCTAATTCTGGTAACTATTTTCTTCGAGAATATCAAAATTTTTCATTCCATATAAAATAATAGAAGAAAACTGAAAATTTAATATTTTAAAATAAATACTTGAGTAATATAATATTATTTTAGTTTAAACTAATATCGTAGTATGTAAATAATATAAATTGTAAGTGAATAATTTGTATTTATTATTAAATAAGAAATATTATATATATTAAGAAGAAAATATGATATGATATAGCATTACACAATACCACTAGCAAGATAGTATCCATTCTCCATCTTAAATCACACATATGTTAAATATATATTAGTAAACATTTGATTACATTTCTATTTATATATCTCTTTTTCTATATCGATTTTAATTCACAATGCAGTATCAATGAGAGATACGCACTGTATTCGATTAGTGGTCACTAAGAGTAATTGCGATAATGAACATATATTAGCGTGACGCAAGAGAGAGAGAGTATGGATGAATTTAGAGAGGCGAGGTATGAGAGGAGAGAGGCAGAGACCGAGAGACGATGAGTATGAATCTGTCATTTTCGAGAGATCAACATTTGCTCTATGGACGCGGTCTTACACAATGCTTCTCTTCAATCATTGAACAAAATAACTCCACTTATCACCAAATATATATGTGAGAGAGATATACAAAAATAAATTTATCCTCTCTCAACAAAACAAAACAACAATTCACAATATTGCTATACAAAACAACACTAAGATCGATACATACTACAACCACAAGACAAAACCATTTACAAAGCCTAATAGACCGAGAAAAACACATAACAATCAAGTCTAACTAACACAATATCAATGTATATATCTCAGAGAGATGTCCTACGAGTTATGCAATCGAATCCACATGAAGCAACAAAGCCGCATGCAGCATAGGAGATAGGCTCATGGCATTTATAGCCTATCAAAATAACGAACAACCAATGCAATACAACACGTGACAAGCACATTGCGTAAGACATTAGACTAATACAAACTAGTATTATACCTCTCAAAAAAAAAAAGTGAGCTTATGAGATGATTAAATATCTGAAGATATTTTTCTTCGAAATCGCTATTTTCTCATTCATTCCCTGAGAAATTTGTATTTAAATGATTATAAATTATTAATTTAACTATTATATTTATTATATGTTGATGTTAATTATTATTTATTAATGTTAAAATCTCATGCTAATATTGATATGTTAAATATATGTTTAAAATACTCTCTGTTTGGTATGCACATCCCATCAGATTCAAGAAACTTTCCCTCTAGAGTGAGAGAGGGAGAGAGAAAAGAGAATGAGTAGAGAGAGAGAGAGATGAGATGAGGTAGAGAGAGAGAGAGAGAAGATGGAAGAATGAGAGAGAGAGAGAGAGAGAGAGATAGATGAGAGAGAGAGTAGAAGAGAGAGAAGAGAGAGAGAGAGAGAGAGAGAGTAGAGATGAGAGAGGATGAGAGAGATAGATGGGAGAGAGCTGGAGTGGGTGTACAAGAAGATAAAGACGTGTGATGGAGATGAGAGTAGAAGAATGAAATCAGGAGGAGATGTGAGAGAGAAGGTGATAGAGAGGAGTAGAGAAGTCTATGCAGTGATGGAAGAGATGAGAGAGAAGAGAGAGAGATAGGGAGAGAAGAGAGAGTGAGGAGAGAAAGATTGGTAGAAATTGTCCCCTGGATGGTAAGGTTTATGTATTGTCGCCTGACTAGACTAATAACTCATACAATAGGGATTCGATACGTAGAGAATTAATATCTTCGACTCAAGTAAAAATGAAGCAGAAAAAATAAAAGACAAAAAAATACAAATAAAATAAGCATTTAATGAGTATTATATAATATACTGAGAGTCTCATCAGAATCCAGCAAAAAATAAATTAGAAATAATCATAAGAGAATACAATCGTGTGATTAAACAAAATAAAAGACAACATAAATGGGTTAATTATTGAAATCTATATTAATAGAAAGTAGATATACAAAGATCAGACCATGTTATCACAACGGAGAATTGGCTAATTGTATAGATCTTCCCAATCTGCTAGAATAGGTATAAGTTTAAGAAAATAAACGTCCACACAAGTCTAAGATATGTAGTTACATCGTCAGGAAAGTTAACGGTACCGAAGTATCGAGAGAAAGACCATCATATATTAGAATTTAAATAGTTGCTCTTATTATAAGTATGTCATAATAATAAAAAGCATACTAATACCCATAGGTATTGTTATTTAGGTTAACATATGTACTGGAGAAAATACTGATTTTATAACTTGCATTACTTTAGTATGTAATGTATGTGATAGCTAAAAGACAATAAAGCAGTGAGCTTTATAAAGCTCATTAAGCAAAAATTAAAGTAACAGTAAACGACAGATAATATAGCAGAAGTATAATAATAACTAAAATGTACATTACTAAATTATATACCTATATTAGTGATGTTATCTTAGTGATATCATAACACCTATATATTATATCTAATTAGATTTACTGATATTTTACTATCTTGCACAATAGTAGATATGTATAATGATTATAATTAATAATTAAATATATTAGATAAATCATTGCGAGTAAAGCCACGAGAGTCGACAAAAAACAGCTGTATCACACTTGCAAATAGTTAACATAACAGGCGAGTGGAAAAGTAGTTGATAGTGTAAAGTCTAACTAATCATGCAGTTAGAAAGAGCAGTAAATTCACTGTGAAATTCTATATCAAATAAAGGAACACTTGCATTATCCAACTTATTGATAGGGTAATAAACACCACTTTGATTTACTGATCTAGCCTCTCGCGTTAAGGTATGGGTAAATATTACTTTTGTTTTTTAATCAAGTCTCTAGGGTTCCTCAAGAGCTGTGAGGACGACATGGCGCAAGGTAGGCGTATCTTAGACTGAAAGTTTTATTCGGATAGGGAGAGGAATCTCTATACTTAAAAATTATTAAAAGTTATTATATCTTCAGGCCGACTGTAACTTGAGAGTCATTTTTCTCTTACATAAACAATGTTTCTAAATAAATCTGACTATTTAATTATTACACACAATTTTCACAACTAATTGAAAAATGTAAATCTGTGTGTGATTGTAAGTGTAATGTATCTGTGTGTGGGGGTTGTGCGTTAGTGTATATGGGCCATTTAAGTGGAGAGAGATACTTGGAGAGTGTAAGTGCTCTATAAGTGTCAACTATTGTGTATATCTATAGTGCATATAGACAGATCGTTCAATAGATTGAATATTATATCGAAGTATACAGATTGCACTTGCCCTATGAAAAAATACTAACTCCATATAGGAATCTACTGCTTCCTGAGCAGCTCTGTCCATAGACTTAGAAAGCCAACTGCCGATAACTTACTTACTACATCCGATTTAGTGATTGTTTATTTTATCATTTATTTACAGTGGCGGGATCACATCATATAATAACGAGTGAGTCTTATTCTATGGGTGCATCTCACGGAGGGAGGTAATGGGAAATGTAACTATCGCTTCTGAAAAATACAAGGAGGTGACTGACTGTATGTCACCTGTATACCAAGATTTTTACTAAAGGAACTATCCAGCACTCTCTATCTGAGACTAATTATAGGCAGTCACTTAGTGATCACAATCAAACTCGCACTAGCCAAACAGGCACCCAGTCTCAATTACTTTAAAACGCGTTATACATTAAATATGAAATATGAGAAGACAAAGCTCATGAGAAATATACTCACTGAATACTTCTACAACTCTTCACGGGACTATAGCGAGAGTCAATCACTGATAGCCGATCAAGTTAGCTGTGGGTAACATATTGACACCGAGTGGCATAATCCAGGCTACAGTTCAAATGGCACGAAAACTACCCATACTCCTATTTTTGTGTGAGAGGTACGTATAAGTGAAATTATAGGTAAGTAAATCAATCGAGATAGTCCAGGTTGAGATAAATTCATGTGGAGGCGTATGTACCAATTCTCGTATGTCAATTGTAGCATGTGATGTATTCTCGAGTGAGATTGTAGTTGTAAAGTAATGTAAGAGTTGAGAAGTAAAAGTAAATTCCTAGTTGTGAAGTAAAGTTAAATATCTGTAGGTAGAAGTGAGTTTAAAAGTAAATCTGTTAGTGTAGTAAGTATTAATATGTTGATGTTGAAGTTATAATTATAGTAACTCTGTGTATGAGTGTTAAATGATAAATATATTTCTGATGTGATGTGTTATAGGGTTTAAATTTGATAATAAGTTATAAATATATACTACCTGTGTGAATAGTAGATAAAGTCTAATCTGTTGGTAGATTGAGTATAGTAAATAATCTGATGTGTGGGTAGAAGTAAAAAGGATCTATTGTTAAGATAAAATGATCGCTTATTATAAGTGTCATTAAAAGGTGCTTATCATAATATCACTTTTAAACGAGAAACCACGTAATAAACTCAATTGAGAGATCTATAAATTAAAATGGTTCAGTCAGCAGAGAGAGTCTATATAAATATTCCATGCCATAATTAAATAAATAAATCTATAGAAAGTGTTTTAAATAAATCAACTTAAACTAATATAAATACATATAATAATACCCGAGCATAACTAAGTGTGAATGGTCCTGAACGCCTATACAGCAAATAAGTTATTTATTATATATAATTTATTATATGTTTACATTTTTAACATAAGGATAAAATAGTATTGTAATAGTTCAATTATATTCGCCAGATAAATTTACATAGTATTAAAGAACATAATCAGGTAATTACATATCCACGAGTTCTTCTTCATTGTTAATGGGAATATCCAGTGGACCCTGACGAATTGTCATCGACCACTCTCGGCTAGTATTGTGAATATTGGGTGAGTTTCGGAGGACCAACGTGTACTCACGTACGTCTCCTCTCTCCTCCGCTCTGCCTTCTCAACCTCACATCTATCTCTCACTACATATCCGTACACACTTCTCTCTCCCACTAAAAATCTCGAGTGTTGCGTTTAACACTAGTCTTTATTTCTTCTTCATTCATCTTTACGAAATTCTCAAAAGCACATTATCGGCTCTGTCTAATTTCAATAATTCTGAGGGGTGTTTCCAGATAGACGATGACGGTAATGGACTGTCTGCAGACTCCTCTAAAATCTTGCAAAGATGAGGCCTCATATGTCACGCCTTTCTCTCTCAGAATTTAAATGACTTTGCGTTTACAAGTCTCGAAAGATTCCGGGCTGAGATCAACACGCATCCTCTCATACAAGTTACTATTTGTCGCTGCCATATACTACGAGACGTATAATCTTCTAAGATTCATTATAACCCTGATATAACCTATATATATATATAGCTAATCTACCATAATGAAATACAGATAGTTGAGCTATTAGATATTCGGTGAAAGGTCGTATGAACAATAGAGATGGTACTGCCTACCATTATAGCCACATTCATATAATTACACTAGTATCCGTTAATATGAGCTGTCACTATTATCACATATGTTAAAAGCGCTCTGACAAGATCCACATCGTATGATTGCATGACATGAAGACGATTTGAGAAGGGTCGAATGTTAATGGTTGATGTGTTAGTATCGATGAGGTCTGATTGAGAGAGTGGGCCCACGGCCTGTATCTAAAACATCAATCATTCCGAGTGCGCTACTCGAATTATTATTAATATTGTAGAGTATTATAACTAATTTTCGCTATATAATTCAAATATATTATTGAGGATAATATATATTATGATTATTATTATTGACTATTATTATTAATAAATATGTGATTTAATATTATTAATAAACACCTGGTATTTGTAATGCCATTTAACATAGATATTGAGAGGATATATGACTTAGACAGTTGTTTGTATAGGTTTGTTAGAAAAGGACTGAGAAGGATTCCTCTATAAGTTATAGTCAAATATAGCCACTTGTGGAAAGTAAGCGTCTCACCCACTCTTGTGCCAACCGTATCAGAAAGTATCTGTAGAGTACTTGAGAGATAAGGTTCTGGACATGGCTGATTTTTAGAGAGCCCCAACAATTACTCTTTGTTCGATCACTTTTTATTTTGATGGAGTTGCGGATAAATTGCTACTCCGAGACATAAGATTGATTATCTGGCGCAGCGACAATTAGCGATGCCATAATTGCTCTACAATGTATTAATAAGTCCTTCGCTGATGAGAATTATATCACAATTTAAACGACCGTAGTAATTCGTAAGTGTTGTTGTTAGACTTTAGCAATGCTCTTTACGCTACACAGCTGCTCATGTTACCAATCATCTTGAAGCATGAGATAAGATAGTAAGTCCCAACATGATCTAGTAGAGGATACCGAGTATCTTGCTTAGAAGACATCCCATACAAGAAAATTGTTCCAGATAGACCTGTGTTTCAAACTTGCAGCGTACGTAAGTATAGCAGCGACGTATAGACAAATTTAACTATTACGAAATAACACATAGTCGGTAATTTCAAGTTAATATTTAGAGGTAATACATTTTCACTATGTATACTAACTAAAGGAAGACTCAATTACTCTAAGTAATAGAATTATTAAATCTACACTATGTGGTCCGATTCACACCTATTATGTAAGGTAAAGGTCTGTAACCATGACTAGGGTTTTGTCAATTCGTTTTAAAAATATATGAAAATACATGAAGTATGAGATTATGAACTGGTCTGATTGAGACTCATTAGGATTTACATTTATTTGAACTGTTTAAGGACATCATTCTAGGGATTCTCTGCAATTTTGAAGCCGCGACTTGAAGTAGCAATAAGTTTGTATCATGAGTCTGCTTACTATCTACATAAGCTAATTACTGAGTAAGGAATTATCTCATAAAGAAGCTCCTAAATCAATCCGGTACCATTCTAATCTTGAGTATTCACAGTTCTCGAGAGAACTAAGCAGGTGAAGGAAAAGTAGCAATATTGGTCTTTGCCTTAGAGTGGACGGTGTTAGGCTGAATAATGAACAAGACTTCAGATGTACTCCCCTATATCGAAGGATGTGATCCAGAAAGCTTGCTTAGATTAGAAACACGGACCACCATATACATAGTACTATCAAACAGTGGTAGAAATTAGCACATAAATTACTTATTTGTAGACTTGGGCCTTCTAGCCTTAGGGTTGATGATTAGCGTGAGCACTGAATGAGCAGGGTATTGTTACGTGTCGGAAGCTGATGCTCGGTCTGTTGTTAATGTCAGAGAGCGTGACTCTGAAAATTTCATGTCTACGGTTATTGCAGTCTCTGTTGGATCCTAACTTGCGGAGAGTTCATCACTCAGTGTAGTCCTTATAAGCCATAATAGAACCGTACGATTTGACCTGAGAACTCCATGTGCGAGAAAAAGACGTGCGTCTCCGAGCTTTGTGGATGCGTTGAGACGTCAGGTCTGCGAGGCATATCGTCGTAGAAGCTCCTCGGCCAATTCGCCTCTTGTGAGAGTGAAGCACTTCGGCCGCGGTGGCGGGCTATTGTATTCTCGTAGAACATCAGCGTTGGTCTTGAATTGCTACTCGAGAGTCGTCGCCAGCCAACTGTCCTTAAGAGAGGCGTTATATACCTAAAAGAATAAAAACTAAAACCCTTCTATTATAAACCAAAGAAAATGAAGACAGACTATACAGAGAGCAAAAACAAATAGAGATATATGTATGAAATCTATACACTCAAACAAAAGACTAAAAAATCGCTCACTTCTAGAATGACTCATTCCCGCTATTCACAGAGTAGTCTGAAAGTATCACTCAACACTCTGCTTTGACTTAAATAAAGAGTAGTAGAGTCAGTGTGAGCTTCTTATTCCTATATTATCATTTTCTTTATACTTCTTTGTCCAAAAAGGAAGTAAAAAATTTGCGTAATGACATAATATTTATAAGCAATTCGCTATATATCGCATAACTCATATCTCTGGAACCACGCCTATATTTCTAATTCTCTTGAAATGAATTGCAGGTAGCATATAGAGAGACATATCTCACATTAATCTGAAAATTAAAAAATCAACTCCAGTCAATTTCATTAGTTCTGTAGGATCATTTTTCGGTTAGACAATGTGCGTACTTAGCAGCGAGTGCAATTGTGGCCTCTGCACGTCTGCTGGTAAAAATTCAGTAAGACACTCGGAGCTCCTTCACGCCACGTTTCTACCTTATGAATAGATACTCTGTGCTTATAGGACACTAGACTGTACTGAGTCTCCAACTGAGCTATATTATAGAGCCAAACATTTCTGTGAGAAGAGTAGATATTATAACAATATGAAATAAAGGGAGCACTTGAGGAAATATTCTAAACTACAAGGCGATTATGCGAATAATATAGGTTAGCTGTGTAGTAATCGCCCAACATGAACTGAGATGTTTCCACATACTGATCAGATATGGTAAACATTGCCATTATGGACAGGAGTTGAGCATGCGACTACGGAAGTGACTCACAGTATAGAAATAATTGTAAGCACATACTTCTGTCCTAGCCTTCTTCGCGATTTAATTTGCTATCTCCGGTGTTATTTTGTTCGTGTGGACTTTATAACTGGATATATTAGCACTAATCCACTTTTCCAGCAATGAGAAGGGCACTCATTCTCATGGACAAATAATGGAGAGAACTACATCTATACAATCCTTCATCGAGTACGAACATTGAAGAGAGTTGTATTTTCGAGCTGACATGACGGATCTCTGAGGAAAAACATCCTAGCGCACAATGTACTCTAATAGTTTAATATAGCCATTAGTCCAGTTAGAAAGCTCAAATATGATTTAAATGACTTCATTGCAGCATATAAGAGTAGTCGAATGCAATTTAGGCGTCGCTATTGAGAAAAAATTATGATTAACCCACACGAGTACCTCATTCTCTAAAAGCGATTTAAATATGACATAGATCATTCAGCAGAAAGCTGGGAAAGCGTTGAAACAATATCTCGCGTAAATAATTATCCGCGAGTATTCATCATAAATATTCTCGAGATTGAGTTTTCACATTATTTTGCACTACAAGTGACATATCACAGGAGTTCATAAAGCGTCCTCTCCTCTTTTGACCTAGCACCTAAATATTAAGGATATATCAACACAATCTAAACTTCTGCTAACTATTGCTAACCAAATATAGCATTATTGCGGAGTAAATTAAAAGAACGATTGTTCATCACATTTCTCTAAAAATCTAATAATCACAATCACAACAAACCTCTGACTTCATAAACGTTCTGTTCAAGTCATTTAAGTGTGTTCATACTCTGTCCGATGATAGTCTGTATGAATATTATTCAGGATGAAGATCTATCGAAGCCGATGAAGCATAATGTAGCTAAATGAGAAGATGACGTTCCTAATGGCAGATTAGCTTAATATTGATACTTATCTGAACGCATGATCGTAATATACATCACTATTATCTTTAAGTATTTCATCAATATTGTAAACTTTGAATCAGGATTAATAAATCGCAAAATATCTAAAATTCAACGTTGTTTCATAACTAAATAACAAAGAGGTTACATTAGAGTTTATTAATCGAGCCCCTTTACACTTTCGAGCCTAATATTTTTCAATTATTATTACTGCTACACATATACTTCAGTGATTTGTAAATGCGATATTTATTCTTGTATATCTTCCATTGTTTGTAAAAATAACCTCACCTTTTTATCTATTTCAAAACACGTTAAATCCTCCATAGATAATTATAATTTTAATAGCAATCGTAAGTAGAAGTCTACTGATATATGTAGGACTATTGTAAATAATCACCTGCTGTAATTGATAATACACTACCTGTCATTCTTATAAGCCTATATCCTAAGAATCCGTGAATCTGGAAGCGCTATGATCTCTTTTGGTGACACCGTTAACATATCGCCCTTAGGCACGAGTGTACACAGTGAAAATTTACTGCCTATCTAGTTCTGCCTGAACTCAATTTCGTGTGCAGAGATCACATCCACAAAGTGATACAGTTTATTAAATATTCTTACGAGACATTTTCTAGAGGAGGTATAGATTTTATAAGTTTCTAATGCGAACGATCATTAATAAGAAATGAGTCAACGGTATCTTAGATAGTATGTTATCACTAATAACTAAAAGTGTTCATATGCTGGAGTAATAAAGTCAAATGCGGCTGCATTTTCTCCTGTATCATAGTATACGCTGTTATACTCTTCAACTATAGCTGCTTTAATCACTGAGAAATTATATGTTAATATCCCATGTCGTACTCTTTAACTATTTACTTTGAAATTCTACGACTAGAAACTTACACTGAGCACTATATATATATTCGGTCAGTCCAACATACAAGGTATTTACTTTATGACCTATGTACGGTAGTCCACTTCTTCTATAATTATCTCTTACAAAGCGTCAGATACATACCTGAGCTTTTTATACTTTTAAAGTTTCAAAACCATAAATATCTAGAATACCACATTACAAAGAGAGAATTCATCAAAGCTATCAGTAATGATGATCACGGCTATGAGATGAAGAAGACTGTATTCTATTAATTCAGTATGACTTGTAGAAGATTAAGATCCACAGAAGATTAGACACGAAAAAAAACTAGACTAACCATATACGGAATGTGATTCTGGTGATTAATCTTCAGTTGCTTTTAGTATAATATTTATAATTTATATAATATTAATAACCTATCGAGAAGCAGGGGGCTATGAGGTTTATCATTACCCGGTAGGTGAAAAATTTACTGCGAAACTAAAGTTTATGTTAAGATGATTGAAAGCATCCTCACCCTTCTAAGATAGCTTTATTTAAACTACTTTCATTCCTATTTCCTGAAAACCTACTAGAGAGCAAACCTTGTTAGATCATCAAATAGATAATTAATTAAGGCTTCCATTCACATCTGAGATAAAATAAAATATATTATATCTAAACTTCATATCTATAAGTCCCTCAACAATAGATAGTCTACTGGCATATGAGTTAACATAACATTTTATATATGATATTATAGTTATAATTTATATTAATTAATATATATATATAATATATATTATATATTGATAACTATATATACTATAATATATATTATATATTAATAATATATTAATACTAGATTTATATATAATTAATACATTATAATATAATTTATATATAATTTATATATATATATATTATTTAAATAATTTAATAAATTATAATATTATTAAATATTATGAGTAAAAAAATAAAAAATAAAATAAATAATCAAGGAATATATATAAAACATAGTGAGATTAATATGATGAATTTTAATATATTACACTCGAGTGAGAGCAATTATAGAACAATTGACAATATTTTAATATATATAAATAATAAATAATATATATATATATATACTTATATTTATATTAATATAATAAAAATAAAATATATATATATATAATAAATATATATATAATATATATAATATATATATATTATACTATATATATATATTATTAATAATATATATAATTGAGTTTAATAAATATAGTAATATCACCACAGCTTGTAGACTATGAATAAATCTCAATTATAAGATTGGTGTATACGGTAGCTTATTTTCTATATCTTCCTTAACGACACCCGTCTTGAATTTATCTGACGCGTTATGAGTAAATATTACTAGAAAGGATCTAGAATCAGGCCTCGGTCGTTTTAGATAATATCCATTCACAGTCGACTAAATAGACTGCGTGTTGTATCAAGAATTAAAGAGCGAGGAAAATATATATAGTCTGAAGCATCTTGCTTGATTGTATAGACTCCCAATTTCAGTGTAACAGACTTTCTCATGTCTTTCATTATGACGATCGATTAATATCAGCTTATTAAGTCACGTAAATATGTTTCTTGACTCTCTCTTAACACTTATCTCATTCATCTAATTAACTCTCGACTTCTCCGCTATACTCACTTACGCAATAGCTATTAATATAGCTTTTCAAAAATATCCGTTTATATCAGAGAGTGAAGAATGATATCTGCGAGCATATACACTGTGCTCCTGGCAATATATTCACACTCTCTCTCTCTTCTTGGAATCATACTTAATCTTATCGTAGTGACCTCTTCCATTCGTAGTTTTACTGTATCATTGCTCGTGATAAGAGTTTGCGTCGCATTTTAACGTCAGAAACTTATTTAGGTGGCTCTCCTTCACGATCGATCTAAATTTATCTATCTTGTCGAATCTATATTGTTCTGCATTGCATCTTGGTATAATGATTACGCTTCTCATGGATTGTTATGAAACTAGTCATGATATAATATTCTCGTATAACACCTCTTGCTCGTAATTGCTTATCTGTTCAACTTTAGGGTCGATCATAATTTAGCTAGATAAGGAGCAATTATAGCTAGCATGATGAGTAAGTTATTGAGTGCTCATAAACGGTGCTCAAGTGATTGAAATATGCATGTGTCATAATGAGATAATGATTGCTGACGATTTGGTGGAGAGCTGGATATAATTTGAAAATCATGAATGTGTACGTAAACAACTACGTTGTTTCTCCACGATAAGTGTCAGGTGTATAGAGTTGTAAGTCTGTAAGGTTTAGGCCGTCTCTGCAAACGAGTGGATAGTAGTTATTGACAATACTATTTTCTCTGCATAGCTCACCTGATAAAAATCATGCGAGATATATTACGCGTACCTTGTCAGCACATCTAATGAATGGATATCTCTCAAGCGTGATATGTGTAAGTAGATATGTAGGAGCCGCAAATAACCGGCGAGATTTAAGAAAGCTGTACGACGTGCAGGAATAGAAAGCAGCGTCTGATTCATATTTTAATAATCAACACGCTTAACATTTTATTTTTCAGATGTCTATCTAGAATAAATCGGAGAGTTTTTTATAATGGAGGTTTTCTATGGTATCGTCGTCAGACTTTACCTTCATGTAGGTCCTAGTTTAATAGGGAGAACATTCCTTATAGAAGATGAGAGAGTCTCGATGTGTTTTATCTTAAAATACAACAGATTAGGGTGAACGTCTACTTCTAGTTCATCTCCAACAGAATTATCAAGAGAGCGCTTTTACTAGGAAATGGCGAGGATTATATCAAGCTATCTTATATATACTTTTATTAAGAAAATCATGTCTTGTTCGAGCAACTAAATACTCAACTCCATAATTTTCAGTTAGAGATATCATTGAACAGCAGAGGTTTCCTTACCCCAATCGCAAGCGAGAAGAAGTTATATGTTGTCTGTGAGCTCGAGGGCTTTCCGAGCGTGTCGCTTAGCGATGAAGATATGTCACATACAAGTCAAGTTATTACGAGATCACTGTATGGGCCGATCACAGTAAGCACTACTCTTATATATTGCGTCTAAGAAATCAAGTGATTTCATTGCTTGTATCGTTCGAATAGGATCTCGGTGACTCCCTTACAGCTACACTAGACCTGACTCATTATCCAGTCCTTTGAACGCACACAAGTGACCAGAATCGATGAGTCGTGAGTGAGTGCTATCTGGAATAGAAACAGCGTCTCTCTGCTATCGTGTCTATTGCTGCGTTGGATGCACAAGCAAATCTCTTGCTGTGTCATATGATGAGACAATACCAGAACATTACTCTATATTAGATCCATAGTGAAGTCTGTGGACTTTAAATACCCATCTAGCGGTAGTACAGTCTAGCTATATTTTCTATACTCGCTATTTACCAATTCTCAACACATGTACCGTCTCAAGAAGAATATGAGCGTTTTCAATACACCTCAGTAGCTACTTCTGGTGAATACACGAATGATTTATGAGAATCATGCTGTCGATCTATCATCTCGTCACTAATCAGGAAGAAATTCACTACCTGTAACATATCAAGCTCCTACTTGTAGATGTTTTGCACTATATGATATACTGTCTCTCGTGTGTATATACAGGACGACAACACTCATAAATGCACAGATATCATTTCGCACTCAGGTGTAGCTGAGCTACAACAGCACTATCTACCATGTCCTCTTGGATATCACTCTATCGAGAGCGCGAGAGACAATGCTGTGGTTGGTCCGCGCCAGAGACTGTATGGAGAAAACCAGCCACCGATGCACAGTTGGGCATCCAAGTGCATGGTTAAGTAACAATCTCAGAATTCGTTTACACAGCAGAGATCATTCCATGCTCGTGAATCTGAGGCGTGAGCACACTGTCAAGAAGCAAAACTTATCTTCGGAAGACATTATCATGAGATCGAAGTGAGCCATGAGAGTTCACATGCTATTTATTCATTGACCCCTATACTAGGCATAAACATAGACCCGAGTGTGTGTCATACATAACCATGAAATAACGCGTGAGACTATTACGTACAATACGTAAAACATCAGGTTCATGAGATAAGAGCTATTTTTGCTGAATCCATTCATGAGCAGTATACAGAATAGATACTTGAAGCTGCTTCCAAACTACAAGGCAATTCACGGAGTATACCGAATAGTTATGATGAAGGTTAGGCTACCGAGCGTAACGTTATGAACGTCAGCACACGACTATGTTAGATAGCAAAACTGTACAGTATGAAGTTAAAACCTTTAGCCTGAGCATATACATTAGAACTTTAATAATCGCAGCTAGTCAATACGGCAGTCCTGTAGTAGTTATACTGTAATTTTAACATAAAAAGCGTTTAGCTACCACAAGGAGTATTATCTTACATTTATTTGATACATATAAGTGAATCAGAGACGAGTGAACACTTCCAAAAAATTTGAGATATAGGCATTAGCTAAAGAACACTAGATAGCTAGTGATGAGCAGATTGACTACTTATAAAGTTTCATGAGAAGGAACTCAACGCATACAGTACTTTAGAAACCAGGGAAGGAGAACGCTTCGTCTGTTGTTCGTCATCTTGTAAATCTGACGATAGAAACCACTCACATAGTTTATGTCTGCTGTCAAGTATCATAGGTAACAATGTTGTCTCACCGATTCCGTTGATGGCTCTATGTCTCACACTAAGCCACACATATAACATAGTCTCTCGCTGCGATAGATGATTCATGTCGCTATCTAGATCAGAGTCTGCTCCTCGGGTATCAATCGCATCGCATCGAAGTCAGATTTCATGTTCATAAGATTCTGCTAAGAATGTTATAATAAGAGAGTGTTCTTGCACAATTATCGATGAGTCGCTCTCTAGCAAAGCAAGATTCATAGTTATACAGTACTCAGAATCATCAATATCAGCAAGTCTTTTTCTTGATATGCGTGTGATTCCCTCTGCTATGACTCATAGACTAGACGCACCGTGTTTGAGAATTTAAGATTAGCAAATAACACAATACCTATCTGCATCTAGTGGACATGCTACACTTACACGGTGGCAGACATCTCTCATTTCTCTACACATTAAGCCGCTTCTTCTAGCGTGAGTACATACACTTCAACCGCGTGCTATTTCCAGGAACTATGAATCGAAATCCATTGTCGTATATAGGACCACGTCGTCTAACCTTGAGATAGCGTATGCATATAGCCAGCTAGCTCAGCCCTCTTGTTCTCCATAGTTCTTATGGATATCACGCACAGTAGAGATGCTTCGTTCGCATGTAATACACAGAAGAATTAATACTAATGGGAGGCAATTGTATAGCCTGTGACAATATAGGGTATCCTCTGTCTCGTGGATGCGAATTATACAAGAGTTTCTCAGATTTACTTGTATCATATATAGCGCTTTAGGAGCTCTAAAGATTCACGTAAGTGCTTTGCAACAAGAAGCATGCTGAAGGTGTGTTACCACATACACATGTAATCCGAGCGGGTATCATTTGGACGACTACCACGGCGCGAGTGGTGTATCATCTAAATGACATTTGAAACTAATCAGTATCATTATGGAGCACTGCTGTCGCAGTCACACGAATTTCGTGTTTCCTTCACATAATGCATGGCAGACTATCTGCGTCTGGCCAACAACAGGCATGTTAATTTCCTACGTGTGGATAGTGTATGCTAGTTGTATTACAGGGAGAGTGAATTCACTGCCCTGTATTTACAGACGAATCATAAGGATGTGTGCTTCTATCCTCTGTGATACGGTGACAGTTTCTCCAATACAGATCGCTTAGGGACAAGAACTTCTTTCACAGGATGATAATCCATCCATCGTGACAAGTCGACCTTTATGATTCTTAAACAGCTTGAGACCCACAAGGGGATCGTATATAATGCGCGAGTATACCAACTGTGTAACTTATGTTCAATTAGGCGTAGCTTACTAGGTTACTGACGTCACCCTCAAATCACAAATGGAGGAACCGTTAATGTATATTATCTGTTAGCACCAGCCAACTGTCGCAGCATGAACCGTGAGGAAGAGCGTGTTATGGATACATCGTCGAGCTCAATTGCAAGTAAGACAGGACTATGTTTCGTATCTGCTGTAGATAAAATAATAAAATTTGATTTCTATTACGACGTGCGTTCTCAACTTATAAAGTAATATATACAGTAATGTTAATAATAATAAACACTAAAAATAATTAAGCATCATATTTCTGTTCTTTTATGTGAGATAATATATATAATCAGTTGTGTGGCGTGGTGTCGTTGTGGTAGAAGTCGTGTCTGATGATTAGGCGATAGATAGATGTAGTGTGGTGTAGAGCTGTGTGTTGGACGAGCAAGGTCACGCTGTGTGGAAGAGCTTTGCTCTCTGATGATGTGTTGTGTGGGTGAGTGTCATGCGTGTGCTGTGCGTGGCTTTTGGTGCGTTGTCGCGTGTGGGATGGTTAACTGTGTGGTGTGTGTTAGGTGTGTTGATTTGTAAAGTTCCTATAATCATCAGCAATATCTGGCTATGTAGGAGTGCATGCGAGGCATCGAATGCACCATTACCCGCTATCATACGGTATTTCATCAGAAAAAATACAATTTCACGAGATAAAAATTTATTAGAGCGAGAGTGGTTGGAACTAGCGCTTGTTACATCAGATTAGGACAGTCGCCTCACTGTGCATCTATGTCTTAGTTAGTCGAGAGCACTGCTTCTGTCTGTATTTTGAGTTGAGTGAGAGTTTAATTAGTTGTTGTTGTTAATGTTGAGTGTGTTGGTATAATGGAGTTCTGGACACGATGCTCTGAGAGATTTGCTCGCGAGTTGTGATTGAATAGTGACAAGAAACATTGAATCCGATCGCGCAGAGTGAGAACTAATGAGAGTGACTTGAGAAGATATCATACACGAGATAAGAACACTGTGCGTAACTATCTCTGTAGAGATTTCAGTTACCCTTGAAATCATTCTTAGAACTACGCAAGACATAGACTATAAAACAAAATTAATCATATAGTCATCCATAAGTTAAATAAGATTAGAATATACTCATACGTCTTTGTGTCGTTATATCACAATATATTATATCACACAAAAATTATGGTATATATATATATATATAGCTAACTCATGAGAGAGGATGTAGATGCACTACTCGTGTAAGCAGCCATTATTGTCTGTAGAGCGTAGTGGTGCTCCTGAATCCTAGTATAGATATACACACTAGCTTTCATCTTGCCATGTTGAATTTATATATCTCTACTCATACAGAATATTTATCTACGTACCTTTTGGTTTCCCAGCCAGTAACTTTCCATCAAACTCATCACTATACAAGAATGATTCTGCTTCAAAGAAGAGCCGTTGAAGGCAAATATCACACGTATATCAGCATTATTCGCATACTGAATATACTTAGGATACTGATGATAGTATCGAAATAGTGATGTTAGGTAGATCTTAAGGGAAAGCTATATGGTAACAACGTCAGGTCTCGCAACGCGATAAGACCATGTTCTATTTATAGTCATTCTAACTGTGGAATTATGGTGTATAATCTAGTGTGTCTGATTCAAAGTAGCTATACGTTAAGATTTATGTACTATCTGATCAATAGTAGGAATATAGAGGGTATGCAAAGGATACGATATACAATAATATAATATTACCATTACTATCGCTAATTTGTAAATGAAAGATTTATTCATCGTCGTGTTGTCATAGTCCGAAGGCTTAACCTATCGTTGCATATGGTAAATGTATCCGGAGGCACAGGAATTGAACTAATCTCCACTCTCTTCATTCCACGATTTAGATGAGCGCTTTCCTGCACTGTTCTCACAGCAACATTTATGAGCCGCTAAACAAACCTGCATTTAGAATAATTCCACCTTAGAAACTGCTCAGATCAAAATGCACACATATTGTAAATAGAAAAATTTTATTTCATTTATTCATAATTTTAATAATACACATATTTCGTTTTAAAATTTATGTAATTGATATAACAAGTATTTTCTGTGGAATGTTAGAGATTCTATATATCAATCCTATATGCTCGTATATACGCGCTAGATAGAGAGTGCAGACTGAAAGGACGGGAATTCGATATCCTCAATCCCGCCAACTTTAATATAAGAATGGTCACACGAAATGGTAGGAGGGTGCTCAAATATATGGTGGAGAGAGAGAGGGCACACGTTAAAAAACCTACCATCTCCTCATGACAATAGACGACGAAAAGACGAAACAGAGTATTAAAACTAAACCGACGGTGGGCGGTCAGAAAGAGCTACGAGGCTAGAGCTATATATATATCTCTATAGTGATCATAAAAAATAGATATCCTTCATCAGGTAAGTAGGAGATGGTCACACAAGAACCAAGAGAGTCGAGTACGCGAGAGCACTTATGCTCCAGCTTTCCCGCTCTGCAATCTGACCATCTCAGTCACAGCCACGCGAAGCGGTTATTTTTTATACACAAAATATTTGCCAAAAAAAATTCGTGCGTCTCTTATCGAGTTCGATCATTGTCGAGTACTGAGGAGAGGGGTGTTTACTAACTCCTTTAGCTCAACCACTCTCCTTTAGAGCCCACTCTTCAATTTATGTGACATTTATTAAAAATTGAGAACATCGGAATGGATCGAAAATCCCGACATATTTCGCAGTCTCTAAATCACTGGTATAACCATGTAAGTTTATTAAAAGGTCGACTATACTGAGTCAAGAGCCTTCCTCTGACGCCGGGCGTTTCGCGCGGCCGCCGGCCGGCGCGCCGCGCCGCTGCGGGCGTTGGCGGCTCCGCTTCTACCTGCAGTTCGACGGGCACGATCAAGAACTGATATAAATCTACTACCTAGCCTGCAGTACGCCCCCTATAGGCCCCCGCGGCCGTCACCGCGCGCCGTGATGACCGGATACCGAGTTGACCAAGGCGGCCTTAATCCAGTCCCTATTTTTCAAATCATGTTTATTAAAATATCAAATTTTAGTTCATAAATGTTATAAAAATATGATAAATAAATTGCAATAAATATTTAATTCATTCCCATTGAAATGCTTATAATGAGAAAGTTTCAAGGTGGATTTAGTCTAATTAGAGGTTTGCGGTTAAAAATGTAGCTTATAAATTCGAAGAAAAATGATAATATTAATACCGTGACTGAAAGGGCATTACCTCCTTTTCTCCGATATTTTGTACCCGTCATAAGGCTTAAGCCTTGCGCTAATGAAGAAAGAATGAAATTTTAGTCTTTATACTATACATTATAATTAGTAATATATTCTTATATATCTATATATATATACTATTAATAATATATATTATTAATTAAATATTATCTAATAATATATAATATACCAATTATCTCAATAAGATTCGGAAGTTCGCAATTCGAGAACCACAATAGAGCGAAGTAATATATATTTGGGTAAATTATTAATGATAGTAGACTTATTATCTCCATTTGACCATGAAATTCCTGTAATGTAGTTTAAGTAATCTCTTTAGTTTATATCTTCACTTTTTAATCTTTATCCCCATTTATTTAACTACTAATTCTTTAACTGTTTTACTCCTATAAGCAATATTATTTTTACTAACTCTACTTGCTAAGTACTATATATATGCTATTACATTTATATATTATATATATATTATAATATATCTAATTTATACACACATGGCAAGTAAATATACTATATATATTAATTATATAAATATAATATATTATTATATATTATATATTATATTATATATATATTATCTATAAGTATACATATTAAATATAATAAATCAAATATAATAATATTAATATATATTATATACTCTATATTATATTTATATATTATTATTATTATTATTATTATTATTAGATTATTAAAATTATTATTCATTATTATTATTACTTAATGTTATTTAATCTACATAAGTTACGAAATGTGTTATTAACTCTTGTTAACTTACTTCTACTTACGTTCCAATTTTCATTGATGGATCGGATTTTC
>JABUQX010086830.1:0-17500 GCA_015478945.1 Trachelipus rathkii
ATATATAAAATATAATTGAATATATAATGATAATATACATTAAACACACCCCTACCCCAATAGTATCATCTGGATACATAAGTGATACTATATTTAGACATAGTACAATATACCACGGCAGAACCTACCTGTTAAGGTATAGTAAAGCTACCAGATCTCTACAGTCATGTTTTCTTTATGGGGTAGATACATACTCAAGGTAGGTAACAATCATGCATGACGGAGTTGTTCGCAATATGAGTATCTCAATTCCATGATATCATAGGTATTTAATAATATAGACTTAATATTTAGTAATTACTTACATTTTTATAGTTTATATATACTTTCTAAGTTTAATATAAATCGTTGACTCATAATAATTATATATTTGAATATAATAGGTTTATCGATGTGCTCTAATCAGTATTACTATATGATTATTAATTTAACCATTTATAGCACTTATGAGTGAATTGACTGTATCATATTGAATATAGTTATTTTTTGATAGTAAACAAGGTGAGCTAGGAGTAACATTAACCTCGGAGTTTGATATATTTCTACTTATGCTCTGAGATAAGGCAAATATACCCCCTCAGTGCTTCCTCTCCATTAATATATTAAATATATATATAGATATATACAGTTAGGTATCAACCGTTACTAATGATAAAGTGCTATGGGCCAGATATTACTCCTATGAGTATTACAATATATATCTATATATAGTTCTGAATTACTTATTAGTAAATATTCTATTGGGTACGATAAATACCGTAGATACTCGGTAATCTATATATATAGGTGAAATAACGTGGTGAGTAGTAAGATATCACCTGATATATCATTACGTATATGTATATCTCGAATACTATTCAGCTTTATACATCGAACTAATATATTTAAAGTACAATAAACAAAAATGATATAATAGTTTTTCTCAGAGAAATATAGTTAATAAAATGTAAGTACAATCAAATATTTATCATTTATCTATAATTACGGTTGAAAGTTATTATATATGTCGAATATCGGTGAGTGTACTCTTCATCTTAACTTATTAAATTGTATATATAAAAATTAATAAGGTAATAACAAAGGTATAAAGATTTTAAATTTAGCATATATATAGAAGACGAAAAGTTTAAATAATTCTAGTCTACAGTGTAGTACAATTTCAAAAAATATTCCGTACAGAAGTATTATTATCGGACTTTACATCACAGTTATGTTGCATAATTTTTCTGAATATATGTCCTTTATACGGAACTTTGGAAACTAATAGTATCACTTCAGTATGTTACTCAATTACTTAACTATTGTTAAATAGTCTTAATTAATATTGAAATAATAATAAACTTCAAAAATATTATATTATAATAAATAATAATATACAAACAAATTATGACTAACCAACTCTTCAATACTGCAATAAGACTGCGACGTCTGAAGTTAGAACTGAGCATTATATAATCAAATTTCAATATGTATATAATTGAGTCAGGTAAATATATATAAACATAATTTAGGATAACACGATTATTCATATTAATAATAATATATTATCTGTAATACGAGTAAGAATTAATGCAATACAATATTATATTATTATTAATATATATTTAATATATTATTAAATATATATAATATATATATATATAAATAGATATATATATTACTATATATATATATAATATATATATATATATATAAATATATATATAAATATATATATAATTATATATAATATATATATATAATAAATATATATTATTAAATCATGTATATATATATAGATTGTATGTAATCTATGATATATTATATATATTATATATATATAATATGTTATAATTATTAATATAATATATATATAATTTAATTATATATATAGATATTATAAATATTTATATAATATTATATATATTAGATTAGCATAGTTAACTACCTGCACAGTACCGCACATTATAAAGACCGCATGCCGCGCGTCCCTGCGATTGCGCGGAAATTATTGTCGAATGGATTAAAAGAATGTGTATGAAAAAATGAACTTAGATGAACGGAACGCAGTTTAGCACAAAGATTTGAAAGGCAATTACAAAGAGGGCTTTTGTATAGCTAATATATCATAATACTGTGAGTGCAATACAAAGACGTTCCAACTAACTTGGAATAGTATACATACTCATATGTATAGAGATCATGAAATATGATTATAATTGCATCTCAAACTATATTAGAACCTCTTGCTATTGATACTCTCTATTTCGTATACCAAAAGTTTATACACATTTTCTTTCACTAATGTTAGTAAAAAAGACATCATAACTCTACATAATATATATATATATATATATATATTCTGCATTAAACTAGGAACCAATTTTTGAGAATTGCCAAATGAGAATCGCGCTCATCTACTAGCTTCATGCGGCTGATGTAATATACTCTAATATAATATATATTAAATTACCTAACTCTAAGGATAATCATTATTGAAATACTACATCTTCATAATATGAATGATATAGTATAATATATAAAAAGTGAGAATATAAAGATTAATATAAAACTAAACTATAGGAAAACTCGATCCTACTTTGGGTGTTGGATATATATTAATAGTGACCTTCATTAACTCAATTCTATATTATACTTAAATACTATATACCCCGTAACAAAAAGCAAGTTTTTATTTTATTATGTAACACAATAAGAACATAGTTTAAAATTGTCATCTTGTTTGCAGTTAGATAAACTTCTCAATAATCTTGAACAATTACTTAATATATAAATATATATATATATAATATTTATAATATACACTACTACCAAAGTGCCAGAAAAAAACGTATATATATATATAAAATCTTACAGAACCAACTACAGTTTTACAAGTTATATAAAGCAATATATTAACAATTATGCAATACTATATGGAAAAGTTATACAGTCCAGTTAATGATGAAGAAACACATCCGGATCCTAGGTAGAAATAAGGTTTGATCCCAAATAAATGTTGTTATTATAATTGTCTGCTAAAGATAAAAACGATCATATAGATAAATAGATCCTACAGTTGGTGTTAGGTATAAAAGTTTAATAGCAAAATGATTACCCTCACTAGCTTATTAGATAAATCACTTTGCAAAAAACTTGGCCCTTGTCTCATATATATACAACTTATATTCCATAGTTGAAGAAGTAAGTATTTAGCAATTGCTCTAGGGCTATATATTAACTATATATATGAATGAATAAACAGAAAACAGACTCTCGCAGAAAGGCAGAAAAAATTAATTAGTGATTTATTTATCACAGCTAACAACTATCTAATATATAGAATATTTGAAATACTTAGACAAATAGTATATAATCATTGCAAAATATACTATTACTCAATTGAGCAATGAAGTATACGTTGAGTGAAAAGTATTGTGACATATATTAATAGATATATATAATATTAATATAATATATAATATATATATATATATAGATATAATATAATATTATATATATATATATATTATTTATATATTATATATAATATATTATATATTTTATATATAAAGAGAGAGTATATAAATACTATTATATATATATAATTATATATATAATAATATATATATTATAATATATATATATAATATATATATATAATATATATATATATATTATTATATATATCTATTATATATTATATTAAATTACTAAATACAGCGTCACATCCGTGACATCGCGATGGGACAAAAATTGAAAGTTTATGGCCTCACTGAATTATATATAATATATTAATATAATAATAATTATATTATATTAATATTACATATATTAATAAATATAATATATAATATATATATTAATATATAATTATATATAATATTATATATTATATATTAATATATATATATATATAATAATAATATAATTAATAGTAAATAATTTATAAATTATATATTTAATAATTATAATAATTATATATATATAGATATATAATATTATATATAATATATTAAATATATATATTAATATTAATAATATAGATATCATTATAATATTAATATATAGATATATATGTATAATATATTAAGTAGTATTTAATATTTAATATCTAATATTAATAATATGAGATTTATGTTCTATAAATTATATATAATAAAAGTATACAAACATAAAAGGACCTATATATATATATATATGATATAGTGAATAGTATTCAGTAGGGTTACGTAGACATACAATAATAAACTCAGGTGAATATACGATACCGATTAATCAGCGGTTCTACAACATGTGGGCGATACTCACTATGAGAATACTCACACAAAAGTGATCGCCCGAGTACAAGTACCTATATATATTAACTAATACTACATAGGCGATACGTACTCGTGGAAACTTTATATATAGCTAACTGACCGGGTAATTAATATTATATATATATATAATTAAATGATAATAATATGTATTATAATATGATATATATATAATATATATATAAAAATATAAAAGAGAGAGAGATATATATATATATAGATAATAATATAATAATATATATAATATAATATATATATATATATTAATAATTATAGATAATTATATATATATTATTATTATATATATATATATATATAAGATATAAATTATTTAATATATATATAATATAATATATAATATATAGAATATATAGTTATATCTATATATTATATAGATATATATATAATAATAATTATATATAAGTGAGTATATATATTTATATTAACAGAGTGTTGAATGAGAGATTAAATAGGTAAGGGGACGTCAATAAGCTGAGGTATTAGATTACTCGGTAGGTAAATAAAATTAGGCGATACTTAGGCGTAAGTACCGCCAATTTAATATATATATTTCCTCTAAGTAAGATATTTATCTCACTGTTAAACATATTATTAAGATAGTAGATTTACTCAAAAATATCATAGTTATCGTGTGAGTGAGTGACCGAGCACAGCCTGTCTAAATCGATAGGTCTATCACCAATATAACAAAGAAGATTTAAAAATGCTCACAATGTGATGGCACTATTAATTCGAAAGTACTCTGAACAAAGTTTAGCTTGAAAGCCCAACGTTCACGAAACATTGTCGTCCCACCAGAATTATTTGTATTTTATATCCCTGGTCATACAAAAGAACCAGATGGAAAGAATCCTTCGTACATTACAATGTAAGTCATATAAATCCATATACACTAAGATAGAGATTACCTATTAATGGTGTAGATCAGTATATAATATCAGGGTACGATTTAGGCTTAATGTGTTCAGGTAACATAAGTAGCCAACTAGAGTTTACAATACATTCAATAATTAGAAGGTTAAATATATGACATTTGATATGGAGAGCCATACAGAACAAGTTGCCTAATCGTATTATATTATATATATATATATATATATTATTTTATACTAATATATATATTTAATGCGATATCTGACTCCGTTTTACTCTATCCAACGATCACAATATGTCTTACTGGGCAAAATGATCACTTAGCCGCGACTTCGCGAGCCATAATATGGTGTATTGTGAAATCGTAGTGACCCAGCTCAAGGTTTTAGCCTCTCGTGATAAGATAATAAAGTGATGTACGATATAGATATAAGATAATCATTTGTTTAATCACGGCTATGCAAATCTTCTTAATCTTCAAGCCTGTATACTATGAATATATACGGTACTATTATGTAGTTTACTATATAATTATAGTAGTTACCATCATGGTAATTTCAAACTGTATATATAGTTTCATAGCACTTAGTAAACCATAAAGTGTGTACAAGTACATAATAGATTAAGATTTATATTAGTATAAGGAATATTAATTATAAGTATATTATGTAATATGTATAATTTTAGATTATTATAAATTAGTGATATATTAATGATAATTAGGTAAATGGAGTAGTAAATATATATATTAGTATAGGATTAGTGCATATAAGTTAAGAGATATATAGATACGATAATTAAGAGTATATTATATGATAATTATAATTATAAGTAATGTAATAAGATATAAGATATTATAGAGTGAAATGAATTAAGAAATATATTAAGGTTATTTAGTAGTATGAATTAGATGTTAATACTATGGGCATATTTAACATAATAATATAAATATCAGATCGGGTCTCAATACAAATAATGATTACTATATGTTTAAACCTCATAACTAATATACCTAAGAGATAATATTATATATATATATATATATTATATTATACTATATTAATATAATATAACTATATATATATATATATATATATATATTATATAATATATAATATTATTTAAATATGGATTTAGATAGATATATATAGATAGATATAAATAAGATATATTATAATAGAGAATATATATATTTAATAGCGAGTATAACCAAATAAACTTAATTTAAACATTTTAATAAATATATTATTATTTAGCCGACTAAGTTTCGGAGTAAGAATAATAACTTCTTATCCCTTATTTTCAAGGCACTTACAATATATTATTAGATAAAATGTATTACTTTTAAACCAGAAAATAAAGAAAAATTATAATCGAGTTTAAATAATTTTGTTCAATTTAAATAAAATCGTACAAAAGAATTAATTATATTCAGTAAAGAGTTCTAGATTTAAAACAAAACTCACACTTAAGTATGTATAGAAGACTGTTAAAAATTTTATGATTTTTTACATTTAAGGTCGGTATTTATGAGATGTCACCAAATATATTTAAGGCATCTATAACAACTGAAGATCGGTTCATCAGCTTTTGGAGACTTAACAATATTAATTTACAAAATTGGTTAATATCTACATACTGTATATTGAGTGGACTACTTTATTACCTGAAGAGAATGAGTTACAATTTATAGCTGAATAGGGAGGATGTATGTAAATGGTCTTCAAGGGTTCTAAATGAAATCACCTATTTATGCTTCAAGCCATACCAGTCTGAAAGGCTTCGTATCTTGTCTTTCTATGTAGGATTAATAGCATCGCAGTCCACTTAGGGCATATGTAATGATAATTAATTACTGATATGAGCATAAAGGTAATGGAGTGCTTTTATATAATCTTCCTGATCTTAAAAAAAATATTCCACATCTTCAAACTCACCACATCTTACCGAACATCACTCATAATAACCTACATAAAATTTTCTTCACCAACTGTGGTACAGAGTGCTTTTTTTATATTTAAATACCAACGATCAAATTATATCGTAACACAATAATCATTCGTTAACTTCCTCACTCATACTATTAACAAAGAAAAGGCAACCGTCATATATCATTAATTAATATCTGCCACTAGGCTGATATATAAATATAATATATTAAAATAGGAGAAATTTACCATTATATAATTTATATATTGACTAGAAAAGATATTAATTTCAATTACAGTAAATAGTTGCGATCAAGTAATAAGATATACTAGCGCGCACACAACGCATTTTCCACGAATAATTAATAGTAATTTCAAGATAATCAAGTTCTTATATACTATCTCATTTATTTCTAATGATGACGAAATCTTCCTTGTAATCCACCTTGTCAAAAAGAGACTTTTTAAGAGTTTTGACTTATAATTAGAACAAAAATCTTATCCGATATATGAGGAATTTAAGGTAAAAGAATATAAAATTTTTGTCGTCAATCCAGTTAAAGTATAAATTTTCTGAAGACACTGGTGTGAATTGTTATTATCCTTGTACATAATATTGATTATCCAGTATAAATAGACAAAAAGGGTTCTGTTTCAAAATATATATATATATATAATATTATATATTATATAATATATATAATATATTATATATTATATTAAATATAAATATTATATATAAAATAATTTATATATAATATAATAATTAATATTAATAAAAAATTAATCATAAACTGAACATTCGCTCATGACTGAATTAATTATTAATGTTAGATAAATATACGGATATTAATCGATCTTAATTATTAAGTATTTAATATATTGTTAATTAAAAATGTATAATAGTTTTCTATTATATAAATAAAATATATATATATATATAATATATATTAAATATATATTAAAAATAATATATATTATATGGTATAATATATAATATATACTATAATATTATATATATTATATATATATATATAATATATATAGTATATATATATAATGATATAATATATAATATTTAAATTAAAAAAATATATATATAATTATATATAATATAACAAATTCAATTGGTTGAATTTATAGAGACATAATTTGCGGAATAAATGTTCGCACAAAGTACTCATTGGGATTATTTGTTTTGTATTCACTAACGAATACCCACGTAGTCCGGCACCCATGTCAGGGAGTCGGGTCTCTCGCCCTAGGGTGGACTTCGGGACAATCCCCCCTCCTCTCCGGGCTGGGCTCCGGGAACCCCACGCTCTGTCTTTGGTTCGCGGGGTTCCCTCCGACCATCCCTCCGGGTATAAACGCCCCCCTCCTCCCCCAGGCTGCCCCCTAAAAAAGGGTTAATACTCATTTTAGGGGCTCGTGGACTCACTGTCGTAAAAGTACCCTAAACTTACTGATCCACGTCCGTAAACCTAGCCCTAACTTTTACTGATAGACCTGTTTAGTAGCTGCCGAAAGATAATATATATATATAATATAATATATATGATATAATAATATATATATATATAAATATAATATATATAATATATATATATATAATATAGATATATATATATATATATTAAGTAATATATATATATCACAGAAATAAAGTATTAAATCACTAATGATCTAATAGCAACTAGTTTTAGGACTAAAATATAACGTGATTATTACATTGATTAACCTTGCTATCTAGTATTAACAAAATAACATATAAAACAATAAATATAATAAATTAAATGCAAAATAAAACTTAGCAAACCATTACTGAGATATTTTGTTAATCAGTAGTTATAGCAACTATCACGATATATCTAATAAAGGCACTTGATAGATTTATTATTAAAAAAAAAGTCAAATAATTTGTAATATTTGCTGAAATAATAATAATAGCAATAGTACGGTTATCATAATAATATATACAGTAATCATGCAAAAAACCTTAATAAAGTGGATTCGTCATAACAAATATCAAATAGGTCGTATAAATAAATACTACATAATTATATAATTAATAATTTATATATACAAAACTGATCAGAGTTATTTATACCTTATTATTTATCTAAAAAGAATTTTATAAGCAGCTAAAAATATTTCTATATAGAAAAAAAATTATTGATCAAGTTTTATTTTTTATTAATTAAAAATTTTCGGAAAAGCATACACTGGTATATTTAATCACATATTTTTTTACTAATATATTATATATTTTAAAATCATCCATATAGCACTACTACTATATCACTCAAATCTTCATATTTACAAAACATTACTGAATATAACCAAGGATTGATCTTGTCAGATTTATCTGTGTAGGTATATAGGTGTATAGTAATCAGATCGAGATACAGAAATATCGGATAATTATTTATATGAGAATAATGAATTCCACTTGATCAGATGAATTCTACACTTTACTCATAAATTTGATTATAATATTTTTTTTTAATATATAATATATAATCATATATATATATATATATATATATATAATAAATATAATATAAATAATATTATTTAATATTATATAATATACTAATATATAATATATATTTTATAATATTATATATATACATTAATATTTATTAATAGATTTATATAATATATTATTAATTAAGATATATAATATAATAAATATATATATATAATTAATATATATATATATATATATTATATATATAATATATATATTAAATAAAGAAATATATTTATATATATACAATGATATGATAATATATAAATATATATATATAATACTAATATAAAATATTAATATATATATATATAATATATATATATATATTTATATAGATATAATATATATATTATATATATATATATATTGTAAGTAATATGTAATACGGCATATATAATCGAGCCGTTATAAAATTACAACATGGAAATGAGAAACATTCTGAATTAAAAAGTAGGACAAGAAAGAATATACATTTATGGCAATATATGCAAGATAGACAGGAGTTAAATATTAAGAGATAAACATAATCAGTTATGAAGCACTAATCTCAAAATGAATAGGTGTGAATAACTCACCATATCAAACACGTAAGACAATCTTAACTTTCATCTCGCAGGAATATCCGTATGCTGAAATTGTTAACTAACACAATAATGAGTGCAAGTGTGGAGATATTATGAGATAGGTGATTATGTGTAGAAGCTGTAGAGGGTTATGAGGAGCACTATGTCCCGGGAGACACGGGTATAAATGGAGGTTTAAAGTGCCCGTACCACGACGAGGGGTGCGAAGCAAGCGCGCTAGGTCGCGGTGATAGACTCCCTAGGTCTACTCGAGTTTCAGTGTATAAATACATGGACTTAGTTGTAGAGGGAGAGTCGTGCATGCCGGAACGGAAGAAGTGCGGAGCGACAGAGACTTCTCGGATTACGGACTGAATCGAGTAATGGAGATAGCTCTTGTATTTGCAGACGAGAAGTGACAAGGAGAGAAAACTATGACCTAGAGGATATTTCTGGAGAGGTGTGGGATGGAGAAAGAAAGGGTTCGAGATGGAAATAGAGGCGTCATATTAACAAGAAAGTTGAATAACGCAGAGGGAGAAGAGATACTGTGATTTGGTGAGGGACAATTGTATGACCGAGAATGAGTTAGGCAAGAAACAATCCTTCAATCGATTCCAAATCAGAGAATGAACCTAAATGTAGAATGACGTAGGAGGGTATGTTGACGTGAGAAGAAATTGTAAAGGCTGAATTGAGAGACAAATCGGAAGGTAAAAAAATTATAAGGCCAGATTAAATAAACATAATATTATAACTAGGGCGCCGCTCAGCATTATAGCAGAGAGGAAAGATGCTAACAATATGTTGGCAATTATATAAGAGATATAAATGAAGAGCGAGATATATAATGCGGACAACAGACAAAAGAACTAGCTCTCCATATGTTATAACGCAAGGAAAAATGCAATTTCGAGACGAAGTCAAGAATGGTAATGTACACTAAAGTAATACTAAGACACATAGCTGATGTAGTATTAACGGACATGAAAGCATATAGGGACTCTATATAATACGAGAGCAAAGAGCAAGTTGGAGGCATGCGAGATATGCGCGTGTTGCGACTGATTAAAGGAGTGACAAGGAGAGCTAGGAAGATAGAATGATATGAAGGAGTTATGGATAGCGAATTAAGGTGTAGGAGCGTGTTGGTTAGCTTAGTGGATGAGTTATCAGCTGGGATGTATGAATCGTAGACATTAGTCTAGAAAGGGGATGGAGGAATCAGGTTCCTTGAGTGCTCGTTCGAGGGAGACTTTAATCTGCGCACACTCGGATGGAGCCGTTCACAACAGGTGAGTCAGAGAAGCAGTGGGTGCGGAAAGAATCTAATAGTTAGTATAGGCGTACATAACCGCTACGACGCGTAAATCGCGATGAAACACGTAGTTGCATATAGAATACCGTTCGGGATGTCGAGAGTGCTCGTTCCTTGACGATCTCGCGAAGTGGTAGTATCAGGACTGGACAATCGTTGCTGATGAAGTTTCTGTACGAGGACAACTGAATAAGAATGCCATCGTCTAAGAGAAGAATTGGTGACGAAGTGAGAATTAATATAGTTTAATAAATAAACTCACATACGGGTATATATAAGCTTATTGAATTATATAGATACTAGTTATATACTATCATATCCTATCTATAAATATAATAAACGGTTAACATTATTAGGCTAAAATAGCTTGACCATTTATAAGAATAAACTACACTGGAAGATCTAGTCATTACTTAATATCTACTCCTATATTCTTTACTCTTTCCTTAATCCATATTACTTACCCCTCTATGATCTCAGCTAATATAAATTATTATCACTATTACACTTAAATCATATTATAGCCCTCGCTACCCATACTAACAACTATCTGGGCTGAGTACATTAATAGCTATAAGAGTAAGCTGTTGTAGACATATACTACCTTATTCTATTACCTCATCTATACTAACTAATTTATATAAACTCATGGGCCTAATTACTTCAGGCAATGCCCTGACACTTTATATACCCTGACCATTTAGATAATGCTCTATCAAAAACATAAAAATTCCAATTTCGTACGTCACTAAATCTGTGACACTCCTTGCAGTAGACTCACCTCAGGGTTAAGGGATGAGGATAGGGGACTAAATTAATGATCCTATATATTAGATATGTTATATTATATATACATATATACCACAACACAAATCATAAATATAATTGAATATATATATATATATTATATATATTAATATATATAATAATATATTATATTATATATTAATATATATATATATTTATATATATTATATAAGTATTACTATATATATATATTAATAGAGTATATATATTATGATATATGTATATAAATATATATATAATATATATATATATATAATAGATAGGATATTATATATAGAGATATATAATAATATATATATATAGATATATATAATATTTATATATTACAATATAATATATATATAATATATTATATATATATATATATATATAATAGTAATATTAATATATAATTATATATATTTAGATATATATAATATATATTATACGGTATATATATATAATATAATATATTTAATATATATATATATTAATGTAATTAATAAGATATATAATATATTATATTATATATATATAATATTATTATATATAAGTAAAATATATATAGTATAATATACCATTAAATTTATTATTAATATATAACAAGATATATATATAATATATAATAATAGTATATATTATATTATAAATGATATATATTATAAAATTATATTATTATATAATATAATTATATTATATATAAATTATTAAACATGCTATACCTTGTCATTCTTCCTCTTAATCTATATATCCAAGATACGTAGATAAGTTATAAGTGAGGGCTAGTGACAAGCATACGGAAAATATAAGAATAATATGCAAAGTTAGGAGATATGATTTTAACATAATAAGTCTAGACAATAGTGAAAAGTCACACCTTTAACTAGCCTACCCTTCGTGACATTTAAAGATTAATAAAACTCTACTGAGGTCAGTGCTAATTCAGAAAATCCACCTAGATATATAAGTCTTACAAGGATACCTATGTGAGCTAGAACTAGTGAAGTACCTCATACATTAGTAAGTCTAAATTCAGTGTATCAGTGGTAAGTGATTACATATATACCTCCTGTGCACAAGGTAGTACCACAACCATATTACCCCTTTAACAACACCCAGCTATTCATCTTTCATTTTATACTATCAATGCACTATACTTTTTATTCAGTTTCTCCGCTTAATGCTCATACGTCTACATTTATTTACCCACTACTGTCAATGAAACATTACTTTACTCTTATTTCATTAATCCTACTTTTCACCGGTCTCACCACCAGTATCTGAGTTTCCCAACTAAATATTACTCTAGACACTATATACATATTCCGTTAATACTCAACTCGAGATCAATCTATTTTATTAATTATATATATACCGTCCACATTTACTCAAATATTAAACCATTTTCTATACAACATATCATTTATATTCTCTTCTGAGTTTTTACTATATACCTTTTCTTACACACCACACAACTCTTTCACTATATTACGTTTATCAATTATATCTCATTTTATTACAATTCTATTCTCATACTTTATACATCGCGCCGTCAACTGATCAATGTTCCACGATGCGTGAGAGCGATAACTTTGGAACACTATAAGAAATATCGAGTTTAAGCTCCTATCATATCACCAACCTATTTAAGATCTCTCATAACTAATTAAATATATATCTACAATAACACAGTTATACTAACAATTACCCTAATAAGTGACATATATAACCCTTAGCGCACTTCCCAGATTATTACTTATTATTTATTATAACATTCACTGCAATCAATGATTGCACACCCAGCCATCACTGCCCTTCCATATATATAATATCACACACTCACTATGATATACTATATATATACACGTGCACAACGGTACCTTATACTCATTACCAACACAATTTAACCTACTCAATTATTATATAAACCAGAACGACTATGTTGCCATATACCGCCACCATCTTAACATATATAAGTACCACACGCAGCTTATCCTCACTCATATAATATATAATAATTTATTAATATTAATTAATAATATATATATTATATATATATTATATATATATAATATAATAATAATATTATATATATATAATAGATATATATAAAAAAATTATAGAAGTATATATATAATATATCAATATATAGATATTATATAATATAATAAATTAATATATTATATATATAATAATATATATATATTATATATATATAGATAATAATTAATATATAACATATATATATATAATAATATTATTATATAGAATATATTATATATATAATTAATATATAATTATGATATATTAAGATTAATTGTGTATTGGGATGGGACGTATAATTATGTAAGTTCGCGATACAGAGCAGTCTAGTAAAGCTAGTAGAGAACCGTATTTATTAACTCCATAGAATTGTACGGTCAAATAAGTGATACACACTCGTGAGAAGTTCTGAGTTGTATAAAACAGCAGGGTTGGGGATTTTTTTGGATTTTTTGAGAAAGAAATCAATTTTTGATCTGTTTACAAATTTTCTGTATAATTAGGTTTTTGGATATTCTTTTGATAGAAATCGAAAAGTCAGACACGAAGTAATAATTGTCAAAGAACCTGTTTCGGTTTGAGTTTGAGATTAGTATTTATCTATTTAATCCTAAGAGTCTCTATATATTAGAATGATTACACAAACAAGATCTTTAGAATGACGAGTTATAGTCCTATGCAGCGACACATAATACACGTCACAGTAACAAAGACGCCTGTCATATTATATTGATTGAATAATGATAATATTTACATATGCAACATCAGAAAGGTGTAGAAAAAGACAAATACATGGCGTGTAGCATTTTATGTGGTATTATTGACATATTTATATGTCTCGGATATATCTGGTTCGTAACGAGAGAGACCCAAGTAGAATTATATGGCAATAGTAAAAGGACGGTGATAATTTGTAGCTAGTTGACACAATATTATATATCAAGTCGTTAGAACGAGTTGTCACTCTGAAACACCAGATGAGTTAGTCCACACTGCTATGATATTATTATCTCTAACTTTTTTATTTCTATTGAATTAAATCACTTAAATATCCAAAAATTAAAAAATATATATATTGAAACGCAAAAAAATCGGAGAATAAAAGGCAAAAAGTGCAATTATTTTCTTTGAGAGAGATATGACAAAGAAGATCAAGAAGTGGAACACATAATTATCAGCTTAGGACAAAAAATACAATTTAGAGTTATTTATGCCTGTGCCCGATGATACCATGACATAGTACATAAGTATTCACATCGGCAAGCTCTATTAAGCCATAACAGGTTGCAGGAAAGATGAATTCCTCTTTCCGTTTCTTCTGCGTACTTTATTTATGAATATGTTTTTCATAACCAGGATGGATGATTTGATAACTTAAATTAAAAGTTCTGTTTCTATGGAAAGTAGGCCAAAATTTGACAGTCCTGCCCTGACCTCCTCGTGCTTCGAGGGATGTTCATTCTACGATTTAGAAGAAAAACTCCTTCACAGATGCCGTTGGTTGCGGATGTGGGATCAGACTAAAAAGTCTATAAGATTCAGGAAACCATCTTGTGAAACATTCTCTACGATGGTTTTTAAAATAGTTTTAAAACTGTCCTTATTCCGAAACAGATTAAGCATTTGTTTGGTCATAAATCATGGTTAATTCATTACGTAAAAATGAACTGTCAAAAAAGATACCATATGTGGCCATTAAAGAATCAAAGGCTTCTTCAGGAAACTTGTTTTCGGAAGCTAGAGAATTTTGTGGGATCCCTAACTGTAGGAATTTATGGCCGATACATTTGAGAATCTTTGCCCTCACCTGAATGATTGATATGATCATTATTTCATAAAAGGTTTCTCTCATAATTGTTTGAAAATGACTGATTCTCTCTCTCCCTCCTCTCTCTTCTCTTCTCTCTCTCTCTCTCTCTCTCTGCTCTTCTCTCTCTCTCTCTCTTCTCTCCTCTCTGCTTCTCTCTCTCTCTCTCTCTTTCTCTCTCTCTCTCTCTCTCTCTCTCTCTCTCTCTACTCTCTATATATATATATATATATATATATATATATATATATATATATATAATATATATATAATATATATATATTATATAAATAGTATATATATATATATAATTTATATATATATATATATAAATATATTAATATAGATAAAATCATCAGATATAAGATATAAGGCCTTTTATTTTATTTAATTTAAAAAAAAATAGTTTCCTTTAATTTTTATTCTTGTTTCAATATTTTCATTACTCATGCTTTCCAAATATATGGTTATATAGAAGCCAAGTGTTGCCAATTGTCTGGGAGGAGTCTATTTTACTGAACGTACTCACTCTCGAGGTAGCAGCAGAGAGTACTTGTGAAAAAAATCCTGCAAAGATAGAAAAAATAAAATAACTAAAGAAGAATATTTCATATTTTATTCCACGTTGTATCACTGAGAACCATTATGTATTTTGACAGCATCCGATCGCAAGACCTAGCTCTTTACGCGAGAGAGGTTCACAAAGTAAGAGATTATCCAATCCCAGATCAATGATCTTATGCAAAAACTATATAAGAATGTTATAACGGAAGAAAAGTGATCATGATTACTCAGATGTATAGCTAACCAAGACTTTAAACTATGCACGCAGCAGTCCATTTGACTAACTAAAAATTACATTTAATTCAACACAGTAGTCGTGGTTCATATGTGTTTTCACTAGATGGGGAGGATTCCATTCCATTCGAGGAGCTGCCAACGTTGTCTCTGACACACCGATTTCTACATGTCTCATATTTAAAACCAAATTATAAATGAAAATAACACATTTAATCCGAAAGACATATTTAAAGAATACACGACGGTCGAGGAATCACTTATTGTAAAATTTTGAGAACTATACACAATCTAAAAAATTGTAAAATATCGGATGTTATACAAATATTAGATAAGACATAAACAACTGATCAATGATCCAAATAACATCACTTATGGAAGATTGATATAAACCCGAGAGAATAAAGAAAACTGGCTATTCTCTAGATTATATAACTCATGTGGTCAATATATAAAAAACTAATATTGTATAGACTAGAGTTATCACAGACGCATAAAATATGGTAAAAGAGTTCAACAAGAGCATTAT
>JABUQX010086830.1:22500-31315 GCA_015478945.1 Trachelipus rathkii
TTTACACATTTACTGCTATAAAACTACATCAATTTTAAAAGATTACCCCCCAAAAAATGTGGTATATATATATATATATATATATATATATATATATATATATATATATATATATATATATATATATATATATATAATATATATATATATAAAATATATATATTATCTATATATATATTATATATACTATATTATATATATATACTATATATATATATATATAAAGTAATGATTTATAACCAAAATATTTAGGCTAATATCTCGAAAAGTTGTCTTTAAATATAGGCCTATACTATAGATTAGGTCTGAAACATCATTTATTGTGATAAAATTCTAAACATGCCTGGATAATACACATTTCACTGTTAAAAAATAGAATATGGAAAAAATGCTTACAGTAGAGTAAATGTAGAAATAAAATTAGAAAATACACATTAATCTTTGAATTGTTTAAAATCAAAGTTATTAAACTTTATGCACGAAATCCTTTGCTATCAAACCGCACAAGCAAATAATGATAATGGCTTCCGACTCTGAGTATACCGCGCGTGGCTATGGGGAGTATTTATGACGTCATGATAATTATTTTTTTAACTATCTTTATTATATTTATTACAAAATAAAAAATAAAACTTTTCAAAACATATATTTATTTACTTATTTATTTAATAAACTAAGGACTTTACTCTTAAGCTTCCGGATGTTTGGTTCATTCGTGAGATTCAATTGTGTTGTGAGAATAATGGGTAGGGAATTTTTTTCATTTGCCGAAGGATCTGAGATCTTAATGGGAAAATATAATAATAATAATAATTAATGGGATATAACTCATAAAATAATTAATTAATAAATAAAAATCATTAATAATAATAAAATAAATAATAATAAATAATAATAATAATAAATAATAATAAATTAATTAATTAATAATATTAATAATAATAAACGAAACGAAAATTGATTGAATTATTAATAGAAAAATGTATGAATTGATAGAACTACAAAAAACATGTTATACTATATTAAATTATATTATATACTTTTCCGGTATATAGTATATATATAGTATATATATATATATCACTATAGTACTATAACTTTTAATTATAATATACTTATATATATATATATATAGTAGATATCTTACTATTATAGTATATATATACATTAGGACCTGACGGTCATATATATAAAGAACTCCGGTTCAGTTTTGATTATTTTTTTTTGTTTTTTTTTTCATACTATATTCTAGTATATGATCCTAACAGTTAATTTAAGGCGATTTAAGTGGTGACGGACATGATCAAAAATTATATAGGACGCAGTTAGGTTTTTAAGCACTGAACTGACGAGAAAGTAACGTATTTTTTTTTTTTTTTTTTTAAACTCTACGAAGGTGTGATAAAATAGCCAAGGGTATAACCGCCACAACGATGCAGGAGTCCGGCGTCACGCGTCTCTCCGGCCTTCCGGCGGCGAACGACAGCGCGGTAGGCACTATTTTACCCCCCTCCGGCAGGGGTCTCCGGAACCCCCACGCGCCGCTCTTTTGGGTACGCTTTGGGTGTCGCTCGGGTGGTTCCTCCGCCCCTCCCTACGGGGTACGAAACGTCCCCCCCTCTGTCTCCCCGTCCGCTCGACGGCTCCAACATTTTTTTTTTTTTTTTTTTTTTTTTTTAATTTTTAAAAAAAAAAAAAAATTTTTTTTACACTTTCTTCTTAGTCAGTAAAGCTTTACACGCTGATCCAAAATATAGTACATGTGTTTTCTGTAAATGTTGTACTTTTCGATTATATTTTCATTTATGAAAAAAAAAACATATTTTTTTTTGTTTTTTCTTTGGTTTTCAGAAGGCAAGCTTATATACGCTGATGTTCAAATATGTAATTTGGTTTTTTCTGTAAGTGTCGTACTTTTGGATCTAATTCCATTTTTTAAATTTTACGTTGATACATTTAAAAATGGATTTCTTAAATAATTATTTAAAAGATTCGAACTTTTTAATCATGTCCATCACCCCTGAAATTCATTGTTGTACTCAAAATAAACTCAAATGCTTAAAAAAAAACAAAAAAAAATCTAAAAACTGACGGACGTCTTTAAAACATAACAGGCCTATATGGACATATATATATATATATTATCTACTATATAATATATCATTAATACATGAACTATATAAGTATATATATATAATATATATAATATACTATATATATATATATATATATATATATATATATATATATACTATTCATATATATATATATATTATACCATATACTATATATATCTATATATATATAATATACTATATATATAGTATATACACATATATATGCCAGGCGATCTGGCATTAAGCCTCACCTATTGCTATTCTTAAAAACTATTTAAATGCTATCAAGCTTTTAAAAACGGATACATTGCTAGAATGCTGGTCCAATGCTGGTCTTGGAAATGTAATATATATATACGCGAATATATATATATATACCGTATATACTATATATATATATTACACTATATTAGTATAGTAGTATATATACTATACTCAGATACTAATATACTATATATAATATATATATATATATGATATATATATATATATATATCATATATATTACTATCTATATATCTATATATATATATCTTTCAAAAACAGTACCGTCAAACTAAGCTACAGCGAATAAGGAATATCACATTTTTGGAAATCCTCGGTCTAAATTCACATAAGAAAAAACGTGTAAAAAACAAATAAAAAAACAAAAAAAAATATATGTGTAATAAGATATTTCAAGTCCATATGACTTAGGAAGGCCTATTAGAGCACCTATATATGGGTTCTCTCCCCGATACAATACAAATAGTGACTTATTACTTAAAGTTTTGCTTTACTACCCCGGCCACACTAGGCGGCGCTCGAGGCCGACGCAATTCGGGAACATAGGTGCGGGACGGTTTTCCATACCCTCGCAGGACTGAAGGGCCGGAAGGACGACCCCCGCGAACACCCCCAAAACAAAATATCGCAACGCAGACCAGATCCGGCGTGGTTCCGGACGCCCCTCCCCGGAATCGGCCCCGGGAATCCTAGCTCCTTCACCCACCATCCGCGCGTGCCCGGTAGTTGCCCCCGGAAGGCCGCGAGGGACCCACGACCTCCTGCCATCTTGCGGTTTACCCTTGGGTAATACCCTTCGGGTATTCTTTAGTAAAAAAAAAAAAAAAACAAGCAAAAGTTAATAGAGAGGGTCCTATTTACTTTTTTAACATGTAACCCAATTAAGTAAGAAAGGTTCTTCTAAATAGCCTCATCTAATCCAACATCTCACAATCATAATTTGAACACGATTATCATCAACAATAATTTTTTTTTTTTTTTCATTTTAACATTAAAAGTATGTGAAATTTACCAGGATTCCAAAAAAATTGGATTCAATTGTATTCCTCTCTTCGCTCTTGTAGCGTATTGTAGTTTTTTGACGATTACTAAATTTTTTTTTTTTTTTTTTTTTCTTTTTTACCATTAAGTTAAAGATATCGTATTCCAGCAATGTATTCCGTTTACTGTAGCATTAATAGTTTTTAAGATACACATGACGGCTAATCCAGACCTGACCATATTATAAATATATTATATATTAGTATATATATATATATATACTTATATATAATATAATATATTATATATATATATATATATTATGATAGTTTATCATACTATATATATTATATATTATATATCATGCGGTACTTATATATATATATTATATATAATATATATATATATAATATATATATTATTTGGCCAGCCTCTAGAAGAGCCACAATCCAAATCTCAAAAACTACAAACAGCTACCGGGACAAGGAATACATTGCTGGAATCCTGGCAAAATGTTACCGACACGGAAACCTGTAAATAAAAAAAAAAAAAAAACAAAAAAAAAAAAAAAAAAAAAAAATAAAAAAAATTGAAAACTACAAAAGCTACAGGGAAATTTAATTTAACATTTATTTGAAATTAACAATTTGAGTTAGGAAAATGCTATATAAAAAAAAAAATTAAACATAAAAATTGCCTATTTTTTTGGAGGGGCGTGCTGGGACATAGCTTGTTATATATATATATATTATTTGTTAAAGTATTACACGGCAATTTAGCAGGCTCGAGCCGACGGGGAACAACACGGGGGGGCGTTTTCCATACCCGTGGGGAGGGGCGGAGGGAACCCCCGCGACACCCAAAATACCAAATTCCACAGAATCGAGGTTGGCAGGATAAGAACGAATGCAACCGCAGCGAAACTAGCCTGGAGGTTACCAATATCCACACAAAACTCGGCGCGCAGACAACAGCACCCCTAGTCGTAAACGGAGGGCGTCGTAAAGGTAGGTGCGTATGCGTAGTGACAAGTTACATCGAGCACCTGCCGCTGCGCGGTACCTATAGAAAAAAGATAAAAGCACCCAGCATCCGCGGCCGCAAAGAATAGAGGGTCAGAGACGGATGGAAAGTCGGAACAGTTATAAGTTCTTTTGGCTTTCTGACTTCGAACCCTGGTCTAAAAAGCCAGGTGAGACCAGAAGCCCCTCAGATATTATGCGCTCGTGAGAGAGCAGAGTATCTCCCATTACAAGGTGCGGATGGAGAAACTGTATAGCTGGAGCTAAACTGCAGCAAGAGGAAAAATCTCGCAGTCTAAAACCAGGGAACTCCCAATTCCTTGAGGCCGCCCTAAGCAACCGTCGTTGTGATGGTGAGGTTCCCAAGACATTTTTTTTGTTTATGTTAGGCCAAGGATGTTTTTATTTGTCAACAGGGAGAGCACGACGGAATCCGCTCGAAAGGATAAGGAAAGGTTGGAAGGTGTTTTAGAGAGTGAGATTTTTAGAAGTTGGAGTTTAAAGAATGAAATTTCAAAAGGTTGAGGCGAACCCCCACCCGGAAATTCCCTATCCAACATCGAGGAATAGAATCGAAAGATTAAACTAGAGGCAATTCTAGAAGTAAAAAGAGGGAGCAGAATGAAATGAGTTGAAGAATGTGTCGGACGTGTGCGCCCTCTTCCAACACTGAAGGAAAGTGTTAGTTTTGAGACCTTAGAGATATAGTTGAACGAGGGGCGGGGTCAGCATGGAGGCACATTCCTTCAAAATTTGGGGAGGAACGCCATCAGGCCGGTCCCACCACGCCTTCCTAACGTCATAGATTTCGGAGTCCTGCACACGACAAATGAAATTACTGGTAAAAGGCATAGGACACCTGAGATGAGAAGGAAGGAGCAAGAGGAATGCCAGACATCGTCCAGCGGTTGAGTTAGACGGAAAAATAGCGAGGACCAAAGACGATTGGCGCTTTTCAGTTGGAAGGAATTAGCAACAGAAACGTCAAGTCGAATAAGAGGAGGAAAGGCAGATTTGGCCAAGAGGCCAGAAATAGTTTCAGTAGCAGAACCTAGAAGGTAGCGCCCTCTTCGTTTCGATGAAAGCCCCGCTTTGCTCGTCGATAGTTTATCCCTGCAACGATTTCTAGCCTAATGAAAATTAGCAAGAGTGATAGGAGACGAGAATTTTTCCACTCCCGATACGCACTGTTCTCTAGCCTGAATGGCCAGACGAACAAACTCGACACATGCGATCATGTAGTAGAGAAAGATTTAAGTTCGAAGGAAGAATGAAAACTGATTCATCCCCATTCCAACGATTACAAGCTCCCCACCTTATTGGCAGAAACCGAAGCGTCACCAGAGTTAAAGCAGTCATTTCGATCTATAGTTAGCGTAGAAGCCGACGCAAGGCAACCCAATGCGGCCCGCATAAAAAGGTGCCAAAAAAACGCGTAAGAGCAGATGGAGCTGTTGCACGAGAAAGTATTAAAATTAAGAGGAGCGAAAACGGTGTATCTTTTATGTCGATCTCATGGTCAGATTTACCAATAGGAGCGAAGGTTGGGTATTTATAGAGAGAAGGCTACTAGTGGTGATAACCATAGGTCAAGGGTGTTCAACGAATTGGTTGGACGATCCGGGAAGGGTTGTGTGTGGATTCCTATAATGTAATTGCTACAGGTCGATTCGAGAATGGCTGAATGAATTCTCGCCTTCCTCCCCACCTAAATCTCAGTATGAGAGGAACCCGCAACCAATTCAGGTTGAGCTGTACATTGAAATCCCCCAAAATAGAGGACCTCAGTATTTTAGGATGAGAACATATAACAGTCTCGTGAGAAGTTGTAAATATTCAAAAAAAAGTTTAAGAAAGGCAATGGTTAAGAGGGCCCATTAGTATAGGAATAGTATTATATATATATATATACTTATCATATAATACATACTATAATACTATAAGTATATATATCTATTATAATAATATACTATATATACTACTACTACTATACTATGTACTTATATATATACGTATAAAAGGATTTTTTCACGCTTGACTGGTTGGTCAATTGGGCTTATACAAACATCCTCAACAGAAAGGTCATAGACAAAACTGCATAACGGCACTAAAACAGTAACGGAACTACTCTAGTTTGGTGCCGTTACATTGAAGAGAAAAAGTTACATTGAGTCCCCGTCTGCTCTGTTACTCCAAGAAAAACTAGTTCCGTTATTAACGGATCTATCTCACTGCTCTCTCTCTCGCCTCTCGCTCTCTCTCTCTCTCTCTTACCAGTACGTGACGTACACTGATATTAGGCCCTAGCTAGTACTTACTATATAGATGTATACTACTATTCATATATATACATATATATATATATATATCTTATTAGTATATATTAGTCCTATTACCTAATATATACTATATATATATCACAGTTATAGTAAGTAGTATATTTAATATATATATATTATTATGCATACATCCTCATGAGGCACCCTTTCAAATAATATGTGTTGAGCTTTAATCTCATAAATTAAAATCTCCAGCTGGTCTGAATATTTATTTCCTCCTATGTAGAGTGTTGTAACAGGTTGATATTTATACGGTCTCTGACTATCCCATAAGGCAACAAGTTCCATTTAACGTGGGCTTGTGTATCTCAAGAGCTTTATACATACAAATACTTTGAAAATATTACCAAACGGATTTTAAGCCGCAACCAGCTCGTTCCGATAGAGGCATGTGCTTGATTCATATATTAGGGTCATAATAGTGATTCATTTCAAGGGTTCGTGACTTTTTTCCATTGGAGTTTTGAGCAGCAAAAAAAATAGAATTTTTTTTTTTTATTTTATTTATTATTTCTGTTTTTTATTTTCTAGAATTTTTTGAGATTTCGTGACGTTCTGCGAACATATAATTTCTAGGACAGAACTTTTTTTAAGGTCGGGACTATAGTATACTTTTTTTTATCCAAGGACAGCGGATTAGTAACTGTGCAAATAAAAAAAAACTATATGTTTATATTACAATTTTACTTTGGTTTAGCTTATCTCGATAAACATTTTATAAAATAGGGCTTAGGCGGCCTATGACTACCACCTTGCCCCTCCAAACAGATGGCCTATTCGAAGGGACTGCCCACTTCAATTCAAACGATACTAACAAAATTTTACAAAATACTATTAATAGTCATAATATGATATATAGGTTTTATTTCTATTGAAGTTTAAATCATTTAAACTTACAAAAAAATAAAGTAAAAATAAATAAAATAAGATAAATTAAAAAATATAAAAAAAAAAAAAAAAAAAAACAAATCATGACTTTTTGGGTTCTTTAATCAAAAATCAACGGTTGAAAAAATCAGCTACCTGATTTAATAAATCATATTGATTTTTTCCGTGCATCCAGCGAATCCTCCCCCCGATCCCCATACTAAGGCGCCGCTATACTACTAGTCATAGCTATAATATATCATACTTATCATATAGTATGCATCACTATATATATATATTATATATACTATTATATATATATAATATATATATATAATATATCTTATATATATATTGATACTAATATATAATATATAATATAGTATCTATATATATATATATGATATGTGAAAACCATACGTTATAATTAATCTCATGTTTGCCCCCCCCTTTCGCCCTACCCATTCCACTAACACCGAAAATCTGCGATTATGGCCTGCATCTATGTACTACAGTTACCTCTCGACTTCGAGGCTCATCGCAGTCCTGCTTCATCGTATATACGTAATTGGTATCTCATATTGAATAGATTTCCCATTTTCAACTTTTGTGTCTTTTTGTTGGGCCTTTATATTTGTCTGTCCCACGCGGTTTTATTCCTTTGGAAAATTAAAATTATTGGAACTAGTTGCTACACCGATGCATCGTTCTAATTTTACTAAGTATATATATCGCAATATATATACTATTACTACTACTATATATTATAACGTATTATAATACTATATATATACTATATACTATATACTTATATACAATATATCATATATATTATCATATATACTATATATATTACTATATATATTATCACTATATATATATTATATATATATATATAATACTATACTAACTTAACTATTATACTCTTAATATGGCTGATAATTTGGTTTGAAACAACTAGCCAACTCAATTATCATCAAAACTACAATAGAATAGATGGGGTAAAGAATACATGTGTTGGAATCCTGCGTAACATCCGAGACAATCCATGACTGTTTCAGTCGCGGCAAAATGTAAACCAAGAAATACCAGTAAGACGAGAGCAAAAAAAAAAAAAAAAAAAAAAAAAAAAAAATCTCAAAAACTACAATGGCTACAGCTCGAAAAGGGAATTACATTTTTTGGCAAATCCTGGTTAAAATTT